>JAHWFO010047513.1:0-30495 GCA_023313115.1 Rhysida immarginata | reverse complement strand
TTTATCGCTTCTTTAACATTATCACTTAAAGTGCGTAAAGGGTTCTTATTAATTACCAATGAAGTTGGCCTCGTCACTGGTCATTAGTAACCCCACTTTACCGCGTTTGTATTGCTTACCGAAAATTCACAAACCAGGGAATAAAATGTGCCCGATAGTCTCCAATATTGACTCTCCAACTTACCGAATTTCTAAGTTTTTGGCAAAATATTTAAAAACTTTGAAACTGTCGGATTTTGACAGCTCGGTCAACAATAGCGTCGATCTTGTTAATAAAATAAAACATAGGACAATCAAAGATGGAGAAATATTAGTTTCGTTCGATATAGTATCATTATTCCCAAGCATTCCTCTTCCAGAAACAGTTCAGGTCTTAAAAAACATCATGTCCAAAAACAAGGTGCCTTCTAATATCCAGACTGAATGTTTAAAACTTATTAGACTATGTATCGATAATAATATTTTTAGCTTCCAGGATAAAGTTTACAAAATGACGGAAGGCACTCCTATGGGATCGTGCCTCAGCCCTATCTTGGCTGAGGTTTTCTTAAAAAGTTTTGAAGATATCCTCAGAACGTCGAATTTTTATTTCCCTGACTGTTGGTTTCGATATGTTGATGACATATTTGTGAAATTTGATACTAACAGGTGCGATACTAACTCTTTTTTACAACACTTAAATAGTTTTTTCCCCTCTGTTCAGTTCACCCTGGAATTAGAGAGAGACCAGAAGTTACCTTTCCTGGACGTTTTAATCTTTAGGTGTCAAGATCACTTAGAGTTCGACGTTTACCGGAAGCCCTCTAACGGCCTCAACTACATTCCAGACTGCCACTTTCGTTTCCATGTTGGATAGAGCCCTCAACATTCCGCTCAACCAAGAACGATTTAAGAAAGAAATCTCCCTCATCAAAAATATCGCAACTATGAATGGCTACAACGATCGCACCATCATGGATTTACTTAGAAAAAGAAAGTTCAAGAAATTTATCAAGGACAGCACCACGCATGGCAAGACCAAGAAACAGGGCAGTATTATTTCTTTACCTTATAACAAGCAACTCATCAGAGGGTTGGGCTCAACATTAAAATCATTTGGTTATTCAATTTGTTTCAGCAATCCCAATCAAATGAATGACATTTTCCCCAACCCTAAGAACAAGATCTCTCCGCTCCTCAAGTCAGGAATTTACGAAATTAAATGTGCACAATGTGACATGGTTTACAAAGGTCAGACGCGTCGAAGCATAGAAACCAGATACAAAGATCACCTAAGACATAGAAAGTTTGGAAGAAGTAACTTGTCCGCAGTTGCCAAACACTCCATCGACACCGGCCATGATTTTCATAATGTTAAACTGATAAAATCAATAAATAAAAGACACCTGTTGGATGCGTTCGAAAGCATTGCGATCCAGCGTACAGACAAAAATACGCTACTTAACTTAGATATGGGTCCGATTATCGATTCACCTTTAATCAAGTGGTTGACCCAAACAACCAATCAAAAGAATTGACTTTTTTCGTGTCTTTCTTTTTCGATTTCTGATTGGTTGTAGTTCCTTATATATACTCATATTTTCCAAGACTCAGGTAGTTCTCTCGTTGTCTTCGAGGTGCTCCTGGACTGCTGAATGATGGTAGCAATTGCTTCCGAAAAGTACTTCCAGAATCAGGTTGTATTTATCCTATTTCTTAGTGTTGTTGTGGTTAAAGAGTTTTTTATTAATATTAAGATTCGCTTTACTAATTGTTGAACACTTTTTACTCAATCCCAGTAATTGCCACAATCTCTTTGCTTGTTTTCTCTGCTTGGAATAAGCCGATAATTTGCTCCATCTGAAACTCGGTGACATCTTTTCCGCGACCATGTGCTGCGTCCACATATATCTTTCTTCAAAACAAATAAAGCGATAAACTAATGCAGGACAATATAAAGGAAGTATTTCGCACAAGACTTCAGTAGTATGTCTGTGACTGACTCCTTAGTATTTGCATATTGAATATTCGACGGCGACTTTATTTTGGCTAGGCAGTGTATCATCACCATCATTTACAACCATTATTTATCCACTGCAGGATAAGGTCTCCTCGAAATTTATGAAGCACTGAAAAAGCATAGTTAATTTGAAGTGAATTGGCCAATAACCCTATACTCTGGCAAATGAAAATTGCAAGCTCATCATAAGAATGAGAAAACATCCGCGCCAGAAAAGACCCTAATCTAACCTGATCATCACGAAAGCCAAAAGACCTGAGCCTTAACGCTCTCGGCTATCAAGGTTGATATCAGTGTTGCCAATTTATCAGGGTTAAGTCCAGTTTAAAACGCATTTTCATTGTTTTGTGCATTGTTTAATTTTTATTAATAATGTCCCATAAAGGACAAGCGCATGAAATAAAATGGTAAATTAGCAATACTGGTTTGTAATCTGTTTTTAATCAATGGTTTAACCCATAATCCTTTGCGAAGTCACGCTACAATACTGTTACTAGAAGCGAATCTATATATATAAAATTTCTCTGTCTGTTCGCTATGCATTCCAAAATGGCTGGTCTAATCTTGATGAAATTTTGCATGGTAATTTAGGTTGACCCTGGGAAAGTTTTAGGCAGGCCAAATTGATCCAAGGTCAAGGTCATGGTGGAGTTATAACGCTTTTTTTGGGCCCCCCCCCCCCCACATTCTGTGTCTCTTTTTTAAGGGAATTCTTATTTCTTTGACCACGTAAAGGGGCAATACAAGAAGAAGATAGATTGAAGATACATACATAGAAAGAGAAATAAGATAGAAAAACATGGATGAACTGGAGGCTTTTGTTGCAGAAAATGAACGAAAGCTACTCGATGACCAAAGAACTGCTTACAACAGGATAATTGAGGAGCAAACTGCAAAACTGCATAAGTCACACAAATCAGAAGTTGAGAAAACTGCAGAAAACGTGTATTGTGTAAAGTATGAGGGTTTTTATTAATTTATTTTTCAAAATAGTTGCTAATGCTTTTAAAAACGATTTTGTCATGTGCTGTCAAATCATTTGTAATTGTTTTTATGGGAAAACAATTTTAATTTTTGACATGTGCTGATTTCCTTGAAACCATGGGACTTGTGCAGTTTTGCATGAAACCAGGCATGATCAACATTGATGATTGCATTCCGACTCTTTCCTCTGTGTTATGGGGCAATAGAGTTTTTCTTTGTTAGCAGAATCTGATAACTAAGAAAATACTTATGCTTTCATGCTCAAGTGATTGGCACCAAAAATACATTGAAAAAACAGACAGTGCTTTGCTTACACAACAAAATGGTACTAATCATTTTACTAACAATTTTTTAAACAATATAAAATTTGTGATTGTACACTGTGCAAAGATTAATCAAGGAATACAAAATTACTGTTCATTTTACTAACAATCTGTGTAAGGATATAAAATTTTTGATTGAACACTGCAAAGATTATTAAAAATTACTGTTCATTTTACTAAAAATCTGTGTAAGGATATAAAATTTTTGGATTGAACGCTGCAAAGATTATTCAAGTGATATAAAATTGCTGTTCATTTTAAGCGAAACAACCACAGTCTTCTTCAAGACAGACACACTCATTGTTGACGTCGTCATCGGGCTCTTTGGTTTCTGAACTCTTATCAATAATGTTGGCATACAATTTCAAGAAATCCACTTCCCGCCAATTGTTACCAAATATAGTCTGCAATAGACCCTCCACATCCTTTTTCTTGGCAGCTACGATAGGATGTCCAATACTGAGATCACGAAGAGGTCTTGCTTTTATCTTGATTGTTGTCCATCACCTTTTCAAAAGAGTCTTAGACACTGACTGTTCGTTGTACCTGAAGAATTCCGATGGTTTTACTAGTATGGACTCTGTAATCTTTCCTGCCTTTTTCTTGATGGAGATTCTTTTCATCTTACTGATTTTGTCTAGTTTTTTGAAGCAGGTCGACAAGGACTTGGTGTCTTTCAGACTCCAATCCTCACTAAGCTTTCGCACCTCTCCTACTTCACTATAGATCGAGCAGTACTCTTCCTTCGTATGAATCGATGGTTTCTTTCGTAACAGTTTCTCAAGCCTACCTAACACCCTATCTGCTGGCAGGAAGCTGTGACCACGTACTGGAAAATTCAAATTAATTTCTTTTAGTGGATCGGAATGGGTTATCAGGAAGTGCATCAGGCTGTGGAGCACTGGGTTATTCTTGTTTTGTGCTCCGCAGCCATCACAAAACAACCGTAATTTCGTATGCTGCCCAAAATCGTAGCTCTCGAAGAAGTGGATCAAGGCTGATGAGACTTCTGTACATCCTCTCCCAGACTGCTCCTCTGTCCAGATGTAAAACACAGGCTTCGCATCGCCTGCATATGTTGTAAAAACTCAGCTGGCGAGCATAAAAAGCCTGTCGAATTGGTGTTTTGGGTAGAGGTTCTACTTGTTGCATGTCAAAGCAAAATGTCACTGCATCTTCATATTCTTCCCGAAGCAGCTCGTAGAAAGCAGATGCACTTTCCTTGTGAATTTTTTTCTGTGTGATAAGGTCCGCTTTCTCTTCTGAAGAAGCTGTGCTGATCTGCTGGTCAAGCCTAGCACAAAGGCTACAAACGTCAGTGGCAGGGCTCTTGAAACCAATGTTGTATTCGCTACCAAAAATGCGACGAAACATTTGAATGGAGACCTTGTATTCCTCAGATGCTGTTTCGTTATAGATTTTATGCAGTTTGGCAATGTTCAAGTCACCATGCAGGTAGATTCTAACAGACTTGTTTCTACTGTAATGACTCTCACTACCTTTCAAATAAAATCTCTGACAGCCTTTTTCTTATCTATTGTTTTGTGGCCAATGTGGTCACCTCCTCGGGTTTCTTTCATAGATTTGCCATCTCTTATGCAAGACACAATGTGACGCAGACGCCAAGGCTTCAAACGAGTCAGATGAAGAAAATTTTTTTTGCAAACATGTACTAGGCAAAAGTTATTTATTCCAATGGTTACACTGTACGTTACGGAGCAACTGTGGGGCTTCTGCTTTTGATCTGGACTCTCCTTACGAGGTCTTCGCCTCTTAACTTTGTTTATTGATATGCAATGTGAAATGATGGTATCCTGAGCTACTTTGTCTGCTTCACTATAAAGTTTATTTCGCAGTCGAATGCCATCATTATGCTTAACTTTATAACATTCAAACAACTTAGTATTGTGTTTGCATGGGGAAAGCACTTGTGAACCATGAGGCATGGCATACCTTTTCTTTTTGGCCACATCTCTTCGTGATTCTTTACATTGCCGCTTCTTAGTACCACTGTTGGCTTGGGACACAGTTACAGTATCCTCCATTGTCTCTACAATAATGGAAAACGCTTCAGCCAAACAATACCAAAATAATTACGACGTTGCAAAATTAATTACGTCGTATCTGTTAGGTTTCTACATGCTAGCCGCCTGTTCCTTGTTTCCAAGGTAACTCAGTCACATGTTGCTATACGAGGCTTCTGATTGGCTGTTTGGACAAGTGTGAATTTGCTTGAAATTTTACTCTGGACATGTGCTCTTTTGCTTCGATCTATCCATTTTGTAGCAGCTTTATGAGGGCATGTGACTGTTTTTGATTGAAACAGACTTCATATTCGGATTCGCAAGGTTTTTCTCTATAGAGAATGACTGTCATCTCATTTTTTTCAGAAAGTGGACTTATGCGGTTTTGCATGTTTGCTCCTCAATTGATGCTGTCAGAAGACAGACTGGAAAACTTTTTTTTCTTGATGTGCCTGGAGGCACAGGAAAAACCTTCCTGATCAACTTTTTCTTGCAAAGACCAGGCAGCACTGCATATCTTGCTATAGCATCTTCTGACAATGCAGTAGCATTTCATACTGGAGGCAGGACTGCACATTCAGCTTTTAAGATTCCTTTGAACTTGGCCGAAACAGATTCTTCAATAATTGACATTTCAAGGAATTCAGGCAAGGCTATGGTTTTCCAATGAACACGGCTCATTGTTTGGGATGTGTGCACCATGTCATATCGCAAGGCACTGGAAGTTGTTGACAAGACTTTGAATGACATCAGAGGCAGTGACAGTCTCATGGGAGGAGTGACTGTGGTACTTGCAGAAGACTTTGAACAGACGGAAATCGTCATCCCAAAAGGCACAAAGGCTGATGAGCTGAATGCTTCTTTGAAGAGCTTCATTCTCTGGCAACATGTTCAGAAACTGGAACTGAAGACCACCAGGAGAGCCCGTCTGTTTGAAGATTTAACACCTTTCACAGCAACTGCTTGCCACTGGCAGCAGAGGATTGCCTTATTTTTTTACCAACAGCTCAACATGCATCAACTGCCATGTGAAGAGATGGTTGGCACAGTAGATGAGCTCAAGGCCAAAGTCTTTTCTAGCATGCATAACAACTACTCGTTCCACCTGTTTGTGTGAGCGTGCGATTTTGGCTCCACAAAATGATGAAGTTGAAAAAATCAACTGGATCTGCTAAAAATATTACCTGAACCAGCAAGTTCTTTTCGATCTATTGACACTGTTGTCAATCAGGATGAAGCTGTAGAGTTTTCATCTGAGTTTCTAAACTTTGTCCAGCCACCTGGAATGCCACTGCACAACCTAATCCTCCAAGTAGGAGCTCAGTCATACTGCTGAGAAACTTGGACCTTCCACGATTGTGCAATGATACAAGGTTAGTCATGAAAAGCATGAAGCCTCATGTTATCGAGGTCATGACTATGGTCATCATAGGGAAATACAAAACTGAAATTGTGTTCATTCCAAGAATCCCGCTGATCCCATCAGACACAGATTTGCCATTTCAGTTCAAGAGACTGCAATTTCCTCTTAAGCTCAGTCTCGCTATGTCAATCAACAAGCCTCAGGACAATCTCTTAAGATTGTTGGACTTGATATAAAGTCTTCTTGACTTTCTTATGGCCAGCTATATGTTGGTTGCTCACGTGTTGACATTCCACATAATCCTTAGATCTACTTTAACCAAAACTGTTTCACTGAGAACATTATTTATTTGGAAGCTTTGCATTAACTAATTCCTTGTTTTGTATGGGTTGTGTTTAACTTAAGTTTTTTGCTTTGTCCAACAGAATAAATACTTTTAATTAAAAACTGTTCTTGACACGTTTTTTAATTAGTTTTCACTGTTTAGTTTTTAGTTATAGCTTTTTTTTTATTAAAACACAAGCAATGCCGGGTATTAATGGTAGTTTTATATATAAAAATTATCTCGGTAGGACTTAGCAATGTCTAGATTTTGAAGTTCGAAATTTAAATTTTTTTTTTGAAAAACCGGGACTTCTGATCGAACCCCATTAAGGCGAATCATATTATAAGATAAGGTGAGAAACTTGGATGCTATACGACGATAACGCAAATAACACCACTGGAAATCAATTTTCACACAGAAGATTTTACTGGATAGAGCGATTCAGTTTCTGTTATCGCTATAAGAAGTGTACTTTCTATGTGGCCCACACAATAAGATTTATTATAACAAAAATAAGGAGCGCAACGCTATCCGGGATTCAGTAGATTGTACTTTTGGGGTTTCAACCTAATTAAATAATTAAACAAAATTGGAACGTAAGTAATAATTAAAACTGGATTTAATTCTCCAAACATAAGCTAAAGATATTAATGAAAAAAAGGAAAAATTCCGCGACCTGGATTCGAACAAGGGACTACGGTTATCACGGCTACATGTTCATAATTCATAAACCTTTTTGTAGCTGACTGAATACGTGAAGTGACGAAGTGAATGTGACGAACAGAATGTGTCAATTCGACAGAGTGGCGAAACGATTCTGGGACAAAATGAACGTGACCATTTCAATGTAATTTGCTGAATCTGTCCAGTCTACTGAGTCAAATCGATTCTGGGGCGTACGGATATAATGACTTGACTAAACGAACGGAAGGAGTCAAATTGACTTGAGTGTCAAAATGATACTGAGCGAAATGAGCGAAATGAATGACGATTTGAAGCATTGAAAAACGTTTCAGACCAGATGATGTGTGACGAACTGATTTTTAAATTATTTATTTATTTGTTATTTATTTATTTATTTATTTATTTATTTATTTATTTATATGCATTCCAGATGGAATAAAGTATAATTAGGAAAGTAAACAGGAAAAATAATAAAAAATAAAGAAAATTGTTGGGAATACATCAGTTACTGCATAAAATGTTTGTTAAAGTTCAGGACAGTATTTTATTATTTTTCAGAGTAGGTTAGTCATGGTCCATTTGTCCGTTGATATAATGTTCCATGTTGCTAGGTCGCAAACAAGATGATTGTTGCACGATGAGCTAACTATGCATCAAAACACGAGTATTTATACGGTTGTCTGTTTCATGACGTAGTACCCATCATCGTATACTCGTTGTCACGTTTTTTGATTAAAACAAAACTTTTTAGAAATGTATGTTATGAAATACAGTTTTCGTCACATCAATGTCTTTAGAATATCAACCGCTCAAGATCACAAACGTTACCGACGGTCATAGAAAGAGAGATACATCAAGTGATGAAGATAAAACGTTGGTTCAGATCAGTTTTGTTGATTAAGAACAAATACAGCATCCACCTTATCAATAAAGACGAAGCCGCCTCACACACAAAGAAACTTTCAGAAAATGTGTCTGTGCATAAACTCGTGATTGTGTAACATGAAAATTGAATACTTCAACATTAATAAAAACTAATTTTCTTCTTCTTCAAAAATTACAAGCAGAAATCCAAGAAAAATATTCTAGATCATGAACTATGTATATTTGTCCTCAAACAAATCATACAAACAAAATAGTGTTGTCAAAAAAATATTTAATAAACGTTTTTAAAAAAAGGTTTTTAAGAAAGTGTTCGTTCCCATCTGCTAGATTAACTAGTTAATGTGATGAACAGAAGTTGTCATAATAAAACATTAGATTAAAAATAATAGTGTGTGAAATTCATTTTATTTACACTTAATCGCAAGGTAAAACATTTGTATTACAACACTCTTGAACATAAACTTGTGTACGAATGTTCCCTTATGAATGTGTCTTTTACAAACCTAGACATTCGAAAGAAGAACACACAGACAATATATTTCTTTACTGTTTTATTCAGAAATAAAAGCGAAGACTTTCATTCCATTTCACTCCAACCTAGATCTGATGAATTTCTTTATGTCGTTTTGTAATGAATGAGAAAAGAAACAGAAAACGTAAATGCGTTTGTGAGATGTCCTATTACTTGTTTGAAAAACACAATACGTGTACATTTTTGCACGACCAACAAAATCAACCAGAGTAGTTTTTAAACGGCAAGGCTGGGAATTTACCTCGAAAACACGTACAGTATTGTAAGAAGCAGAAGAAGAACACAAAATTTTCTGTAAAAATATTTTATTATTTTTCTTGTAAATAATACTTTTGTACAATTCTTGTAAATAAATCTTGTAAATAATTCTTGTAAAAAACAAAAAACAAAACTAACATAATAATTAAAAAAAAATAAATAATAAGAATGCAAATAGACTGTTTTATTTTTTAATGTGGGGAAAAAATTCATTAAAATTTTTATGTGGGGAAAAAAAATTCATTAAAATTTTTATGTGGGGTAAAAAAAAATCATTAAAATTTTTGTGGGGTAAAAAAAAATCATTAAAATTTTATGTGGGGAAAAAAAATTCATTAAAATTTTTATGTGTGGAAAAAAATTCATTAAAATTTTATGTGGGGAAAAATTTTCTTTTTGCGAGGGTAAAAAAAAAAATTATGCATTTATTTTATTTTTTGAATGCGGGGAATTTAATTTTGTTTTGATATCCATAACATCTGTCAATCATTGTTGCTAAAACAGAGGCAGCGACCACCGCTGCCGCTGCTGTTGTCGTCGCGCGCGCATACCTTCAGCCGAGTCACACCGAGCCATGTGAATGCACGTCGGAAACAGAATGCATTAATTTAGAAGTTTCTTCGGGATTCACAACGTGTTAAACGGGCAGTTAGTATTGTATTTATTCGGTAAATTTGAGGGTTTAAAACTTAACGTTTTTCAGCGGTGAATCAACTCGCCCCAACCGGTAATCATCAACCCCTACAGCCACTGTGCGCGAGCACCGCGGCATCTCCTTAAAACAACACATCAAAAACTCGTATTTAAAGCACGGTAACTGTACCAACATTAGAGAGAGAGAGAGAGAGAGAGAACGGCATTAGGTACCACAAAACATTGTCAACTGTTCTGTTTCCCTGTGTATTTCACGAGAAATCACCGTGTGCAGGAGCAAGAAAACGACGTCAGTATCTGTTGTGTGCCACACGTGTAACGAAGGGCGACGGTGAAGTGACCATCAACTTTGCTTTTTGAAATAAAGCTTTTTTTATTTTCCGTTTGTATAAACGGTACATACAATCCAAATGATTAACAAGTAGTGTGTGTGTGTGTGTGTGTGTGTGTAAAGAAAAGGAAGCAAATAAACCACCCAGACTTTCACTCATACACGCGGAGATCGACGCCCTCGTTAGCACAACACACGCAGGCAGAAGGCGTGCACTCGGCGATTAAAGCGTCATGGGACGAAAAAATTTATTTATTCGGCGCCTTGAAACGTTCTTAGACGGCGTGGGACGATGTTTGCGCATACAGACACCCACAGACCCTCTATTCGCGCTCAGAAACCTTTATTCGCGTCGTGCGAGCGCCTAATGGCCGACAACCTCGCTGTAACGAAGCGAGGTTCGCGTCGGCGACCGTTTGCAAACGTTGCCCGCCGTGTAAAGCGCAAAAAAGAAAATCACACGACGAGAACGTTTAAAAACAACACGTAGACCGCATTGGATGCGCGACAACGGGCGAAAAGAGCTGGAAAAAACCTTTATGGAGCGATTTTTAACGGTTTAGCGAGTCGTAGAACGCATGGCGCGCCCTCGTCATCACGTTGCGGACGCCAAGGGAACTCGTAAACACACACAGCGCTCTTTGGGGAGCGCCGTTGCCGAAGGTGAAGGAGAAGGGATTGAATCGCGGCGCATTTTTTTTAACATGTACCTCTTTCCGACTTTATAAACCCGTCAGATACTCCACCAGCACTAAGGTGAAGGGTGTGAGTGCCTAGACATTCGGCCAATGGGCCTGGAAACACGCACAAACATAGCTTTTGCGAAGAAACGGTGAACGCAGCGCCATATGCACCCAGCGGCCATCGAGGGAACTACACACAGCCACGGACAATAAAAGTTGTCGAGCCAAGAAGAAATAAAGTTGTTTTTTCCGAATAACTTTGCCAAATTTGACCCCAGGACCAAACGAATTTACAACAAACCTTCGAATAGTCATGCCAACTCGAATCGAAAACGTGCGGGTTTCTCTCACCCATAGACAATTAACAAATGCGAATTGTTTTGGTTGATCCCAATCAGAATAAAGCATGGCCGCGGAATAGGCACCCTGACCGAGAGAACGTTTAAGTATCTGTTACCCAGTGGCTGCACTAGTCAGGGGATGGTGCCCAACCATCCCTAGTTAACTGAATCACCACGGCTCTTATGCCCTTGGCCACGGCATAAGGGGGGTGCAGATCAATCCCCTTCGAGGCTCACAGCGACGGCTGCCCTGTGTGTAGCAGTGGTGCTCGGCATCTCAATGGAGTGTTACGACTACCTAAGCTCTGCCCTCCACTTTCTGCACAGGAACCAGCGCCCTGGTCGAGTCTCGAAGTGCCCCAGCTGCCTCAACCGCCCGCCCGCCCACCCGCCTGCATAGGCATGGGTGGACCGGAACCTCTGCACTGCCGCCATAAGAGCGCTCTGGCGACAGGTCAGGCGGTTCAGGACCACCGATACCAAGCACAGGGTGGGAGGGAGAGGCAGCGACCCCCAAAAAACCACTTCTTCTTTCTCTTTCCTCTCTTCTTTTTCTCTCTCTCCGTCTTTTTTCTTTCCTTCTCTCTCTCTCTCCCTTTTTTCCGTTTCTTCTTCTTTCTCTTTCTTCTTATCTTTTCATCTTTCTTATCTTTTATAAATATTGAATAAAGCATAATTATTATTCATAAAAAAGTGGATTATAAATATGAAGAAAATCAGACATGGCTGCCGTTTTTCAAAATGGCGACAACTGTTCTTATCTTATCTTCTCATCCAAAATGGCCGCTCCGTTGCCATGGCAACCAAAATGGCGGTCCGCTGGGCTTATCTTATCTTTTGATCTTATCTCATCTGATAAGAAAGGGTGGCATGAGGCCGATTTATATACCACCGCCTGAGGCGAGGGCGTGGTGGGCGTGGCCGCCGCCATCTTGGGTCAAAGGTCAACCTGGTATATAAAGGGCTGCCCCTACTACTACTGTTGATAAATATAAAGATACAGAAGTAAACACAACCTCTTCTCCACATTAAAGTTTAATAATCCACATGCGCACTTCGACTACCCTTGCAGTCATCAATCAGTGGAAAACATGGTAATGAGTAAGCTAAGTATAATCTTCCAAAAAATAAAAAAAAAAATTAAAGGAAATTTTTATGAAATTGTAACTTTCTGCTCAATAGTCTCATTATAACAAACCACAACCTGCCTCACACGTTGGGTGCCATTGTAACTTCTGACCACTTAATTTTGATTAAACAACTTTAGTTTTCCCAGTGGCAATTCAACAACTCTTGAGTTTTTCCAACAAGAGTCGTAGCGAGCGAACAAGGCAGCGAAGCGAACGAACGGGCAGCACATGCCTTGTGGTGACGCCACCCGGAAACGCGCCGTTCTATTGGTTGCTCTTGAAGTATATTGCTTATTCTTGCTGCAAAAAGGAAATTCGGGAAGTATATTGCTTATGGAAGACCGCTTGGGTTGGTTAGGCTTCTTGACTACCTCAGTGTATTTCCTTTGGAGTTTATTCTGGTTAATCGTTCAGTAAGGGGTCCATAGTGCTGTTTCTATCGATAAAATTGGTAGAGACTTTACAGCACAACAAAGGGAGAACAGAGTTTCCGACTAGTTTCCGACTAGTTTCGCCATTTATTCCCGGCTTTATCAAGGATACACACAAGAGGACATAAGCCTTTATATACAGAAAATATGGTACAGAATGTGAACATGATTGGATGAAGAAATAACAAATAGTAAATAATATAAATTGTACAGTGGCGACATTGAAAGGAGAATGGTTGGATAAGGAACCAATAACAATGAAATTATAAGGAAACCTTGAGAGGAAAATTAATTGAAATATAAAGGAAAAAATGTCATAAAACAAAATTGAAAACGCGGACCTAGAAGAAGACTCATCCGGAGTTAACGTAAACTAAGGTATTAATAAAAAATGGAAAAGAAAAGTAAATATACAAAATTGAAAAATTACAAGATATCGGATAAAGAATTTAAAATTGAATAAATATCAAAAACGGTTTGGCAATTGAGGAGGTGATCTGGAGAGGAGATTTTAGCTTTAAAGATCTCAATGGCTTCGAGAGTGGCAGTCTTGAATGGGTCGTTGCATGCATGGAGAATGGTCATGGTTTCACTTTGCTCTTTGGGGGCATGTCCCGTGCGGGCAAGGTGGATCGCGTAGTGTGAATTATTATCTTGTTTCTTGTAGGAGTCCATGTGTTCTTTAAATCGTTTATTGAAATTGCGGGTCGATAGGCCTATATAGTATTTATCGCAAAATCCACAGTTTAATCTATAAACTCCGGAACGGGAGAATTTGTCGGTGTGTGTTTGGATGGGTGGATTAAGAGAGCGAAAGCATGGGGTCGATGTGCGGTAGGAAACTTGGAGGCCGAGTGAGGAGAGGAAGGCGGAAAGGCGGTAAAATTGAGGGCTGATGAATTGCAAGGACACCCATTTCTTGGATGGGGATGGGTGAGGAAGTTTAGGGTTGGAGAGGGCAAGTTTTCTTCGTTGGAGAATCCGGGAGAAGGTAGAAGTTGTGTAGCCATTTTTTAAGGCGAGGGCGCGTATAGTTCGGAATTCGGTGGCACGGGAAGGAGGACTGAGGGGTAACTTGAGAGCACGGTCGATGAAGAAACGGAGGGAGGCTTGTTTATGGATAGGAGGGTGTGAAGAGGAACAATGGATTAAATTAGATGATGTGGTGGGTTTACGGTATACAGAGAATGAAAAGCGGTGGTTGGAGGGGTCATTAGTGATGAGGATATCAAGGTATGGAAGAGAGCGGTTAGATTCGGTTTCAAAGGTGAACTGGATGTGGGGTGAGAAAGTGTTGAAAAGGTTAGCAATGTCAACGGGTGAAGTAGAACGGGAATCAAAAATAATTAGGATATCATCAACGTATCGAAAGTATGAAATAATGGTGGAGTTAGAGAGGAGGGGAGAGACAAAGGTGAGTTCAAGGTTCTGGAGGAATACTTCGGAAAGAAAGCTACTTAAGGGGAACCCCATTCCTAAACCGGACGGTTGGGAATAGAAGGTATTATTAAAGGAAAGGTAATTTTGGTTAGAAATGACAGTGAGGATAGAGTTTAGGTCGACGTAGTCATGAGCGGGAAAGGAGGATGAGAGCAGGAGGTTTCCAAGGATAGAAAGGGTTTCTGGGACAGGGATGTTAGTATATAGGTTAGTAATGTCAAGTGACATGAGGGAAAGGTATTCATTAGTGCGGAAAGAGGCGAGAGATTCAGTAAGGGTAATGGAATTTTGGACATTATAGGTGTTTGGCAATAGTTTAAGGTTGAAAAGAAATGAGGAGAGGGACTTAGCAACGCGATGGGCAGGGGCGGGGGTGTAATTAACAACTGGTCTTATAGGCATATTGGGCTTGTGGATTTTGACGAGGGCATTAAGGTTAGGAGGGCGAGGGTTACGTGGAATAAGGTGTCGGAGGTATTTAAATCGGGGGGATTTGTTTACCGCGGAGATGATAGATGAATGATATTTAGGGGTAGGATCGGAGGGTAAGCTAATAAAGTTATTGGATGAAAGAAAGTCACAGACCTTGGCAATATATATGGATCGGTGGAGGATAACAGAAGCGTTTCCTTTGTCGGCTTTATATTATTTACTATTTGTTATTTCTTCATCCAATCATGTTCACATTCTGTACCATATTTTCTGTATATAAAGGCTTATGTCCTCTTGTGTGTATCCTTGATAAAGCCGGGAATAAATGGCGAAACTAGTCGGAAACTCTGTTCTCCCTTTGTTGTGCTGTAAAGTCTCTACCAATTTTATTCTGGTTAGATGAGCTTTCGTCCCATCCTAACGAATGTACACTTCACTGTTCGATTGTTGATTGTCGAAAAAGGAAATTCGCAACCAGTTAGGCATAACAGCACTAACTGGCGCATGGAGGTAGGAATAAGTTTCTATGAACTTATTCCTACCTCCATGAACTGGCGTTTCTGACCGCGTTAAAATGACGTCACAGTTTTCTCACCGGGATTTCTGACCGACCAAATGCTAACTCTTCTCACCGGTGAAGGTTTTTGACCACAGCCGTAGTAAAAGTAGAAGTGATTTTGCCAGGATCAAGGATAATAAAATAACAAGGATTGCTTATGCGATGCTACCATCTAGCGAGGAAATTGGCAAACAAATTAACTGTGACGTCACACCTAGACCCAATGAGCAGGCAGCGCAGGAGAATTGCTTGGAATACGCTGTTCTGCTGCCGCGTATAATATAATTTAATAACTACTTAGAAAAACCAAAACTCGCAACGTATAAAATATTTGACATTTCCAAAAGATAAATGTTGAAAATTTTGGGTGAACAAATTTAAATGCATTAAAAAATTTAATCTGAAATCATGCCATGATTACACAGAATACAGTGGAGCAGACGTTCTTCCAGCGAGATCTTCAATACGACTTGTTAGGTCTACCAGCAGGAGACTACCACCTCAAAAAATTTTAAAGAAGAGTGCTTTAAAATTAAATAATACCGGTACTTAAATTTTTAATTTCAGACACTGGCATCAACGTAGCCAAACGCGCACAGTCCGCCGCCCCCCCCCACCTCACCTCAAGTCAAGTAAATGTATTTTTGAGTGAGCACCCAACCCCTCTCGATGTTTAGGAAAATGAGAACATTCGTCTGCATTAAGTTATTGAATTTAATGCGAAAACTTAAAAGATTTATTTAAGTTTATTTATTTTTTATAAGCAGGCTTCGGATTTGTATATAATGCATATTTTTTCCCGAACTAGTAATTCGCTCAAACGATGTTTTTAAGCATTTTAAGCCCCTTCTGGGCCTTCTAGCTTAAGTTTTATTGTACATAAAAAAGCATACTTCTGACTTTAGCGCATATTTTTGAAGGGATGTTGTTTACAACTACAGTTCATTTTTATCCAAGTACGTATATGCTGCTGAACAGGTAAGTTTTTACTGCATATTTTGGCGGGGTTTTTTTGTTTTTTTTTTAGTGCATATACCATATTTGCGCATACTTTTGTACTTTTTAGTGCATTTAAATCCGAACCCTAATTACAAATAAAATGCAATAACCTGCTATTAGTTTATCTGTGGTTCAGTTGATTTTTCCGAATAGATTGGCCATTTATTTTCCAGTAATATGTTAAATGTAAGGCATTTAAAAGAATCACTGGAGAAAATGTATCATCATAACATTATATTTCATAAATTTATGTATTTGGATCAAAACTTTAATAAGAGTCGTGTCAGTATTTTTTCATTTTTTAAGAACGGATATTTATAAGAGAAAAGGATGAGACACAAAAACCCTGGAATACAATAAATAATAGTTATTAAATAAAAATGAAAAACAAAATAATAATTAACAATTAACAAAATAATTAATAAATAATAAGTAAAATCAAAATAAAACTATAAAATCAAATAAAAAGCTGACGTTTCGGATAGAGACTATCCTTTATCAAAGCAAAAAGGATAATTCTCTAAAGGTAATTAGAATATTAGAGAATTATCCTGAAGTTATGAAAAAAGTACTAAAGGACGCCTTTATATATAGTTGGCATAGGGAACAGTAAGACGGTATTGGCTGAAAAAGCAGAAGAGGAATTTGAAGACGTGTTTGGATAGGCCAGGAAGGAGGACAAATAGGAGGTAATAAGAGGGCGACGAAAAATAATGCAATAGGATAACACATACAAAATTAAAATTATAAAAAAGTTGAAGAATGATAGGGTGTCTAGCAAAACGGATTCGTAAAATTCCCTGGAAAAAAAATAAATAAATAAAAAAAATAAAAATAAAAATTAATCCCTGAAAAAATCCCTGACCGTTCCCGGTTACACAATTTTTCTGACAAAGCCCGGTCGCTAGTCACCCTGTAAAATAGTATCGCAAAATAAAGAGGTCACTAAAATAAAAGAGTTCAGAGAGCCTACGAAAAAAAGTACAGGGACGGACACAAAATGAACATAGAAGTAGAAAGATATGACAAAACATTGAAACTGAGACAAGATTAAAAAAAAAAAAAAGAAAAAAAAAAAGAAGATAAAGAAAGAAAGAAGAAAAAAGGCCCAGAGACCCTGCGACAAATTAGGGAATAGCTGAAGTTGAAGAGGAATATGGGAAAGGTAATGAGGGAATGGTGCCTTTGCTAAGGTTAATGCCATATGGGGTGAGGGAATTAAATATTAGGGGTGAGGGAATTAAATTTCCAAATAAGGAAAGACTCGAATTGCTTTCTTTCTTTTTTGTTATGGAAGTTACTACGAAGAATATAAAGGCTGATGGCCTGTAAAGAGTGACCAGGGGAATTAAAGTGTTTAGCGACAGGGGTGTCAGCATTGCTAAGAATATCGAACTTATGCCCGGCAAATCTGGAGCGTATGGTATTGCCTGTCTCTCCAACGTACTGTTTCTGGCATACTTTGCAATGTAACAGGTAAATTAAGTTGTGAGAAGTGCAGGTCAAGTTCTGGTTAATCTTGAAAGTAAAGGAGGAAGCACTGCTGGAAATGGAGGTAGCAGGGTTAAGAAAATGGCAAACGCCACAACGCCATTTATATATTCTTCGTAGTAACTTAATTACCTTTATATATTCTAATTACCTTTAGAGAATTATCCTTTTTGCTTTGATAAAGGATAGTCTCTATCCGAAACGTCAGCTTTTTATTTGATTTTATAGTTTTATTTTGATTTTACTTATTATTTATTAATTATTTTGTTAATTGTTAATTATTATTTTATATTTCATTTTTATTTAATAACTATTATTCATTTTTTAAGAATATTTATGTAGGCCCCGCTCCTTTTTTCTTTCCAGTATTGATATTTTCAAGTATTCAATTAAAAACATCATTTGAGTGAATTACTTGTTCGGGAAAAAATATGCATTATATGAAAATCCGAAGCCTACTTATAAAAATAAAGTGCACAGATCCTTTAAGTTTATGCATTACGACATTTTTGCAAAACGATATTTTCAGTCGTTTATTAATTTTGAATTAATAAAAAGGGTATGAAAAAAATATAAATAGCTTATTAATATATCAGATCAAACATATGTGATATTTTGCAATAATATATAATAAGTTTTATCATTAATTTCAAATAAATAAAAGAAATATGTTAATTGTTGCTGTGTTCATATGCTTTTCCTTTGAAGCAAAATCTAGGAGTGACGTCATCTCCACCAGCCAATCACGTCAATTTACCCGCATAAGCAATCCTTGTTATTTTATTATCCTTGGCCACAAGGTTGTTAAAGAGAAGGTGGCCTCTATCGGGGTGATCGATGGTCATTGGCAACTGGCGCGTGACGTCAGCTGGAAGGATTGGAGCAGACGAACACATAGAAAACTATAGGGAATAGCGCGGTGACCTTTATTTTCCAGCCTATTTCTACTATTTATCACCAAAATAAATAAAGAAAAACGTGCCAAGGTTTCATATAAATATTTTATTGGAATAATATGTGTTTAAAATTCAGAGATTGCAAATAAAAGATCTATTTATATACATTTGGCACTGAAATACAAAAGCAAATACTACAACAGCGAGGCCACCTCGTCAAAGCAATTCTGTTAATCTGTTACAGTATTCAATCATTTAGCATTAAGTGCTAGTACACCATTAAAACATCTGCCATTGTATGGTTGTAAAAATATGATAGGAAGAAAATAAACGCCCACATACCCAATCACTTTCTGATTGAATCTGACCGAACATTTTCGTTTTGCTCAAATTACAATTTGAGAGTGAAAGCGTATCCCGCAACTCGTCGTTTTTCCCAAATGAATCTGAAGCCACTGAATAGTTTTAATTACTTGGTACGAGTGAAGGAGGTAAAGATGAAAGCGAAGAGTCTTGTGTATATTTTATTTTCTAAACTTCTCTCTCAGGTTTCAAATTTTCTCTTAACTTTCGATTTTCTCGTAGTGCAATCTGTTGGATTTTTGCGTTTTAACACTCGTATCAAGAGCAGATCTCTCAGGAATTCTCCTGCTTGTTACGAGTGTGCTCTTTTTCATTATAAGAAGGAGTGGGGAGTTTGCTCATTTAATGAAATTTTGCTCGTATCTATTGCCATGAGAAGAATAAAAGCATGGAAATATAGTAAATCCACTGTATGTTACAATATTGGACTAAAAATCATAAATAATTGCGTTTATTATTAGCAAAAGCATATGGAACTCAAGCCATCTCAGCTTTGTTATGTTAAAAGGGGCAGATCGCCTGCTGCCAACCTTCTAGGTGATGTCACAATCCCAGAAGGCAATGCGAGTGCTTTTGAGAGAAATCGGCCGATAGAGGCCACCTTTTAACAACCTTGCCTTGGCAGGATCAACGAGATAGAATACATAGTGGCTGTACAGCCGCCATATTTGAAACCAATTGAAAGTCCATCCGCCATTTTATTTATTTGTAATTTAACTTGATTAAATAAATAAATAAATAAATAAATAAATAAATAAATAAAAATAAATAAATAACTAAAGCATGGTTTCCTATGGGCGTAGTAGAGGAGCCCATGACTAAAGGAGCGACTTTCAAACCTTGAGGGTTCCGCAAAATATTTTTATTGACAGAAAATCAAATTAAAACCTTTTAAGAAATTTTATAATCTATTTATTTCAAATTATAATTAATTTTATTTTGTTTGTGGTAATAACAAAATCTAAAAGTTTGATAATTTAAGTCTGCTGCGGAAGTTTGACTCAAGTGCATTGTGAAAGGAACCAAGGAACACTAAATTAAAGGATTGTGTGTGACAAATATTTTTTAAATGTACAATTAACATTTCATATTTTAACGTTTTTATTTTTTATTTTTTTAATAGAATCAGCCTTTTGACCCTTATATATAACGAGTCTTATATTCATTTGCCTGATAATTTTCAAAAGACTTTGATTTACACAAGTGATTCATTCTACATATATCACTGTATCCTGCAGGTAAAAATACTGGCTAGCGAGGGGGGGGGGGGGGAGACGCCGCGAAGATCAAATATGAGAAGACGGGGTGAAAAAATGATCATCATGCCCCGGGCGCAATTTACCATTGCCTGCGGTTTATTTTAGCAATTTAAATTTCCATGATAGGCTTTGCCTAATTGAGGAACCCTACATACGAAAGAAATGAAGGGTATACGAAATTCCTACATTAATATAACTAATTTGTAATCTGAAATAAATGTTGTTTTATCGTTTCGATTACTACAGTTGTACGCTGAACAAACTGCAGGCATGTTCACGTTCTATTAAAAAAGAAAAAAGAAAAAAAAACCTTAAGAAAACTCAAATAAAACTTTTTGTCACTAGAAACCCAGGTAAAACTATCTGATCCAACACGTAACTGACTTTGCTATACTAAAGAAAACATGGCGACCGAGTTTGCTGCTAGTCGCCGCGAAGGGCGCTGTATCCATTGGGACAGCCTCTCTATGGCTGAGGTCAAAAACCCTCACCGGTGAGAGAATGATGACGTAATTTCTCACTGGGCTAACCGTCTTTTTCTCGGTGAGGACGGTGAGACTAACCGGTTAGGCATAACAGCGCTAACTGGCGTTTTTGACCGCGTTAAAATGACGTCACAGTTTTCTCACTGGGATTTCTGACCGACCAAGCGCTAACTCTTCTCACAGGTGAGAGTTTTTGACCTTAGCCTAAGTATTCTATCTCGTTGGCCAGGATCAAGGTTGTTAAAGAGAAAGTGGCCTCTATCGGGGTGATCGATGGTCATTGGCTACTGACGTATGACGTCAGCTGGAAGGATTGGAGCAGACGAATGCATAGAAAACTATAGACGAATGCGCGGTGACCTTTATTTTCCAGCCTATTTCTACTATTTATCACCAATATAAATGAAGAAAAACGTGCCAAGGTTTTATATAAATATTTTATTGGAATAAAATGTGTTTAAAATTCAGAGATTGCAAATAAAAGATCTATTTATATACATTTAGCACTGAAATACAAAAGCAAATACTGCAACAGCGACGCCACCTCGTCAAAGCAATTCTTTAACGATTAACCTGTTACAGTATTCAATCATTTAGCATTAAATGCTAGTACACCATTAAAACATCTGCCACTGCTTGTATGGTTATAAAAATATGATAGGAAGAAAAAAAGTAATGCCTGCATACCCAATTACTTTCTGTTTGAGTCTGACCGAACATTTTCGTTTTGTTCAAATTACAATTTGAAAGTGAAAGCGTATCCCACCTCGTCGTTTTTCCCAACGTGGTTTATAGAATCTTCAAATGAATCTGAAGCCACTGAACAGTTTCAATTTCTTGGTACGAGTGAAGGAGGTGAAGATGAAAGCGAAGAGTCTTGTGTATATTTTATTTTCTAAACTTCTCTCTCAGGTTTCAAATTTTCTCTTAACTTTCGATTTTCTCGTAGTGCAATCTGTTGGATTTTTGCGTTTTAACACTCGTATCAAGAGCACATCTCCTGCTCGTTACGAGTGTGCTCTTTTTCATTATAAGAAGGGGTGGGGGGTTTGCTCATTTAATGAAATTTTGCTCGTATCTATTGCCATGAGAAGAATAAATGCATGGAAATATAATAAATCCACTCTATATTATAATATTGGACTAAAAATAATAAATAATCGCGTTTATTATTAGCAAAAGCACATGGAACTCCTGCCATCTCAGCTTTGTTATGTTAAAAGGGGCGAATCGCCTGCTGCCAACCTTCCAGGTGACGTCACAATCCCAGAAGGCAATGAGAGTGCTTTTGAGAGAAATCGGCCGATAGAGGCCACCTTCTTTTTAACAACCTTGGGCCAGGATGATAACGTGTAACCGGAAATCCGAGTCATGCTAAATCGAAAAAGAGATAGGATAATGGTGAATGAAGAAATAATTATAGTAAATTTATTTTCAAATATTAAAAAAGACATATAATTATTAAAGTTCTTAATTTTACAGTATTTGTGTCGCTATTTGCTATAACAAGGCGGCAATGTTTTACATACCTATTCAGTAAGGCTTCGACTGGGCTTCGCCAACTCGATTTTTTACTTACTTGGCTGAGTCACATTTTATAATTCGGTGTCGCTTTCGTTTCCAAATATGTGGAGGCGGGTTTTATTTAAACTTTTTAATGTCAATCAGGTCAATTCACGTATACATAATAAAATTGATTATAACTTATCGTTTAAAACTCCAGAAGCTTTCTTTTACTCTCCATTTATTTCATCACAAAATCAAATAAACTGTATTAGTCTCAATTGAAAAGTTTTTGGTCTTCTTATCTGCTGTAGATTACGGGATGAACCAATCTCCGATTAATAAGGCTGTGTTTATAATAGTAGCGTAAAATGTTTAGCATTTTCTTTTTAATTGTATTTCTCAAAACCAGTGAAATCTGTTATGGGGATGATAAAAAAAATGTGTTTTTAATATTGGGTAAGCCGTCGTTATTGTTTATTCCCTTCCGTACATATTGTGATTACTTAATAACCACCCCTTTATCATTCATGGGTTTTCACTTTACGTTGGTTTCTTCCTTAGCCGACGATGGTGGGTTTGAAATGCAGGCTTACAACAATACCGTATGCCGTACGCCCAACTTAGACTACCTGGCTTCGCGGAGCCTCGTATTTAGCCGAGCGTTTACCGTGGTGAGCAGCTGTTCGCCGAGTAGATCGGCTCTCTTGACTGGCCTTCCTCCTCACCAAAATGGCATGTACGGCCTTCACAATGACGTCCATCATTTTAATTCCATAGAGACCGTGAAGAGTTTACCATACTTGCTAAGGAAACATGGCATTCGAACAGGTGATCTATAAACCTAACAATAAAATTCATCAGGCTTTTTGCACTGACTTTTCCTAATCGATCACCAAGTAGTTTTTACAGAATTATGCTTTCTCAATGTAAATATTTTGAGCTTTTTTAAAAGATAAAAAATTCTCACCATTATTATGCATCTATATTCTGTACAACAAGAGAAAACGTGTCCATCTTGTATAAACACTTGGCTAACTCTGCACTTCTGTGCAATGCCCACATTTTCTCTTGTTGTACAGACATCACCTACTACAATACGTTTTCTCTTTTATCATTGTAGGCTATGATACAGGCCACAAACCACCTAACATAGAGGAATTGTAGGGTATAAGCACAAAGCTGCTAGGTTCTATGTGCGAATAAAATGATTTTTTAAAGGTATCGTTGGCCAACATCTTTGCTTATATTGAATTAGAAAATGAACAAGTTGAAATAATACATTATTTAATAGAAGGTTAGGCCGTTTCAAATGGAAAACATTTAATACATTTAATAATTTAAAGCACAAAACACATTACTGCAAAATATTTGCATTCTGCATTCAAACCAGCAAACCAATAAAGGTATCAATCCATTCCTAATTTAATACTGTAGGGCAGTGCTGAGCCGATTCCAGATAATGAATCGAGTTTTGAATATTTTAATGATATCTGTATTGGCAGTATCGAGCAAAAGATAGCAGACCAATATCGTGAGTACTCGATATACAGGGAATCCAAAAAGTCTGGTAACATGGCAGATATCTCAAAGCTGCCAGGTAGGCGAGATCTGATGAGTGTGGTTTACAGGTAATAGGGAGGTGGGAAATTCATTGCTGCACTCAAATTTGACTTTGACCCCCAAATTTAAGGTCATCCATTTGCTAACTCGAAAACTATTAAAGATAGAGAAAAATTTCCGATTGCTACCCTGTAGAGCAATACCACATTAGTCTAAAAACGATTTTTAATCACACCCTTCCCTTTGAAAAGTTTTGAGAAAATGGGCGAGAAAGAGTGAATCAAGGTCAAGTTGGGCTGGCTAGGTTGTCTGAGGTTTCTAACACATTTGAATTGCGGTGAAGCAATCTGGCCAGCCCAACTTGACCTTGAGTGATTCTTTCTCGCCCATTTTCTCAAAATCTTTCGAGGAAAAGAGTGTGATTAAAAATTGTTTTTAGACTAATGAGGTGTTGCTCTACAGGGTAGCAATCGGATAATTTTCTCTATCTTTAATAGTTTTCAAGTTAGCAAATGGATGACCTTAAATTTGGAAGTCAAACCCCCGTATTCAGAATGAGCACTCATGCTCTTACTCTTACTCAAACCTTTGTTGAGAACGAATTCAACAATATGAAATTTGGATTCAACAATGGTCCTGAGCAAGAGCACTCATTCTGAATACCGGCCAAAGTCAAATTTGAGTGCGGCAATGAACCCCCCCCCCCCCCCTTATTACCTATAAACCACACCCAAATCAGATCTCACCTACCTGGCATCTTTGAGATATCTGTCATGTTACCAGACTTTTTGGACACCCTGCATTATGGTCAGTATTGAACCCGCATCATCAAGGAAAGAGCGAGATCAGTTAATAAAAAAAATTAATTAAAAAGCACAGGGTGATTCAAAACTCAATGAACAAACTTTTAGGGGAGGTAACATGGGTGATTCTAAGCAAAAAAAAAAAGTTCATATGAACATGGGTCTGAATTTGAACGACAACTGAGATATTAACAGAAATAAAAATGCCACTACCAAGATCAACAAGTTAATAACTCAGGTTCTATAAGATCTAGGATGATGAAATTTGGTAAAATAATACAGTAGGGTACATATAACTATGTATATTGCTAAAATTTGATCGAATTCTAACAAGTAGTTTCTGAGTTACACAGTCAACATCGTAACATGTGCTGGTTAGTACTCGCATTATGAGCAAGTGTATGTTTCAAGATCTGTGCAACTCCTAAAAAGTTTGTACGGTGAATTTTGAATCACCCTGTAGAAACAGAAGGAGAAGAAAAACAAATCAGAGAAGAGGAAGTTAGTATTGGAAAGTGAACAGTAAGAGGAGAGGAGTGGGAAGTGTTTAGGCAGAAAGCATAAAGAGACCATTTGAAGTGAATGAGCAGAGTAGGGTGAAAATTATCTCCAGGTGCTCGGATAAGACAAAGGTCTCTGCAGTCTAAGCACCATTGATGTTACCCTTTGATAATCTTGACAATACGTGTATTTAAATTTAGAGTTATTTTAAAAGAAGATGATATAATAGATTGTTCATAAAATACTTTCTCTTGAGAGGGAATTTCGAAACTGTGACCAGAGTGAACAGTAAAGTGTAAATAGATTATCCGAGTTGCATAGATCTTGAGCAGACTTTGAGTAAAATTAATAAAACACTGCAATAAAAAGTTAATATAAACTAACTGCAATAAAAATTTCTTAAGTACAAAGTGACATGGTAAGAAATGTGCTTGTAAAAAAAAAATTCCAAAATTTTTAGCATTATCTGAACATAAGGCAGACTGCCCCCACTTTGGATGTTTCATATCACTTAAATATAGAAGAAATTCATGTCCATGAAGATGTCAAATTGTTTTCAAGCCATATGTGATAGAAATGCTGTGATGAGTAACATAATTTATTGGATTATTCTACAAATTTAACTCCTGAATTTCAACCAAAACTGCATTCCAAGAGTACTTAGCACAACAGATCAAAAACAAACTGGGAAAATCTAGATGGAAAATAATAATTTGAAACTTGGAAATGCAAGCTGAAAAGATACATGAAATATGTTTTCGATGCCTGTTTTCCGATCTTCGGCCTTACTTCCCATTCTTTCCTTAAAGGTTTATTCTTTGGAAATGTATGTACACTTATGTGTTTTTCAGAATCATATTTTGATTTACATCCAACTACACACGTATTTGTTATTCATCATTAATGCTTAACACTTGTTATCCTAGCACACTTCACCCACACAAGCATTATCATAATCTTTCTCGGTCGCCATTGTATTTTGTGTTGTTTCTGCCAGATGTCACCCACTTCTACCAGACTTGCCAATAATCAAGTGACAAATCTATCATGAAATAAAAACTGTCATTAAAAGGGACGATATTTTTAATGTGTTTAACATATTATAGCAGAAATTTATATACCCGGCATATATCCCTGATTACAGTCTATCAGTCTCCAGAGAGAAATTGTGTACCTTATATCTTCTAATAGGCGCCTAGTCTCCAGTTGTCTCCGGTCTCTAATAAATGCCGATCTCTAAATACACGCCGGGGATTCTCTTCCATGCGGCAGTTCACGTGAGTCGCTTTCGGGGTTGAGGGGATTCCCAGCACACTGCTTTGAGATTTGATATCATATGCACTCTGCTATTCAGCCCTTAGTTCTCAAGGCATCCTATTCATAAGGATTGTTTAATGCACACTATCATATTCTGTTTAAAAAAAAAAGCGGTTATATGATGTGGCATTTATGATGTCGTGGAAGCTAAAAAATTTGACAGATTGCTAAATAAACGCCGGTCTCTAATAAACGCCCAGTTAGTGATTAAATTGAAAAAATGCCGGGGGCTACTATTGGAAGATATACGGTAACTTGCTCAGAGATCAAAATATAAGGTGCTATTATGGAATGTAATAAATTCTAATTGGGCTGAAAATTTAGTATTCAGCCAGCTTTGAAACCAAAAGTTTGAAATACTCAGTTGCTGAAATATTAAAAATATACTGGTGCCGGGTCAATCCATATGAAATCAACCAATGGGTGTTGCTGACATATTTTATTTTATTTTTACATATCCATTTTCTGTTTATGTATGTATCTGGGAGTATAAAATGTTTTATAAAAAAATTTACCACTACCACTATGGACTCTAGGAGCCATTTTGTTTATAGGGACCAGCCGTTTTTAGAGGTTAGCGATAAGTTAAATAACTTTTTTGTTTATTAAGATATCAATGTGAAATAAAAATCATCTTATTCTAAAGGAAATCATCTACAAATCATGTTATGGCCAAAAATGTGCTAAAGTTTAAGGAAATGACCTAAAACTTAACTAGTAAAATGTGTTTTGATTAGAATAAATTGAAGAATTTAGGGAATTGTTTCCAAAGAAGGAATTAAAACACAACTTTAATATTTTTTCCCCTTAAAGATATAATAGAGGGCAAGATTTAAAAAAATTTTCCAAACTCCTTTAGATTTTACGGCCCTTCATGTATCGCAACTTGTCCAAAATTTTCACAAAATACCCTTCTAATAACTGGTAATCAACGCATAAAATTTCATCATTGTGTTTTAATCAGAAGTATTTTTTTATATTAAAGAAAAAAGCAAAAATACACAGTACAACACACATTGACGGTGATGCCTGAAGTGTTAAAATACTGAAAAAAAAGTGGGTTACATTAGTGAAAAATAAATATCCTGTTAGTACAATGTAGGCAACATATGGATATTAATATTATTTTCAGCCAGGTTTACAATTATTTATTAGGACCGATAGGTACTTATGTTTTCACAATGTGCGTCCGTCCGTCCGTCTGTCTGTCTGTTGGTGCTCTAGCTTTCGAACGCTTCCGAATTTTCGACTTCCGTTTTCGCCATTCGACAACTTAGGGAAATCGGAAGACTGAGTTCATTGGTGGAAAAAGTCGGTGAACTACTTCCGGTTCAAAAGGTCAAAAAAAATATAGGGGACCACGTTTTTCATTATACAATTCCATGTATAAATGGCCTGTGCTGCCAAATGCTATTTTCCCTTTGGCATTCCATAGCTAAAGCAGAGAAAAAGCTTGTGAATTAAGTGAAGACACCTGATCGTCTTACTTGATAGTCAATATCAGTCAGAACTGGTTCAAGGGTATATGGTTCAGGAGAAACTTTCAAAGCTTACATTTGGCATGTAATATATCAAACAACTTGGAATGATGTGTAATGAATGAATATATCCTAAAATTAATGATAGTCGAAATTGGTTCAAAGACACCTGGTTTCGTGGAACCATTATGGTTCATTGGGACTATCAATGCTAAAATATGGAATGTAATATATCAAACAACTTGGAATGATGTGCCATGAATGAAAATAACGTAAAATTAAGGACAGTCGAAATTGATTCAAAGGCACCTGGTTTCGTGTAACAATTTTGGTTTATTGGAACTTTCAATGCTAAAATATGGCATGTAATATATCAAACAACTTGGAATGATGTGCCATGAATCAATATAACGTAAAATTAATGATTATCGAAATTGGTTCCATGATTTATGTTTTAATGATACCATTATGAAACCACTGGAAAATTTCAATGCTAAGATATGGCATGTAAGTATTTACGCTTTATATTATCAATAGTTAGTTTTTGTTAGGCAAATTTTAACAACAGCTTGTAGCCAATCATTCCTTCAATGGTACATGCTTACGTAGAAAAACGTTGGATCATTAATGGCACCTGTTGGCAATAGTTTATGAAGAAAGAATTGACCCTTACACAGAACGCTTCAACAATTAACGCTTATTTTATTAAATAGGAATGTTTACAATTTAAAGGATTCGTATGTTTTAATTTATAGAGAATTGCTACTTTCTCCATTTAACTTTTCAGGTATTTTTATTCCGTTTGAACTGTGACGGATGGAGTTAATTATTAATATAATTACCTACCTTTTCTCACCGTCTACTTAACCTATCTATAACCCAATAGTTTTGTCTTGTGGCCTAAAAGATTATTAGATATACCCCACCAATAACTAAACCAGTGATTGTTAAAAGAATATATCTCCTCCCCCGTGATCGTATAGTAAATGCTTAACAATTATATCCTCCCCTTTTTCTCTCCTTTCCCCGTGATCGTATAGTAAATGCTTAACAATTATATACTCCCCTTCAGGCTGAAAATTTGCTTGACGACAATGAGTGAATAAACCTTAATTTTACAGGCACTAACTATTTATTATCAAATCAGATAAGTCATAAAATATACACAAAAAAAGAATTTCGTTCATTATTGCAAAAACATAAGTGGAGTAAAAATAGACTAAAGTGGTATAAATGGAGTAAAAATAGACTAAATAAAATAATAGTGGTATTTAAGATTAACTAAAGCGCAAAAAAAAAGTAACACACAAAACAAGCCTAATCAATTTTAAATCACATATAATAATGACAATTAAATAATAATTGGCAACTCACTGTTTACGTATAAGCTTCCCCTTCCTACCCTTTTTGTCAAATTAAACTAATCCTAGAGTTCCTTCGCATTAGAGTTTCTTAAATAGCAAATTATATTCTGTGCTTATCTCGCTAATTACTTTTGGATAATAATCGTTCGTTACTGTTCTCACAAAAAGGAAAGTTATTTCACACGCGTTGGGCCCAATTAAATTATGCACTACCTTATCTTCGTCTTATTCTGCTCCCGGCTTGCGTAGGTCCGTTGCAGCCGTCTCCTTCGCTGTTATTCCGCCGACTCCGCCGTATTTCGCCGACTCCGTCGTGTTGCTCCCGTGAGGTTTCCTCCGTGGTGGCCACGTCGTTCTTTCACCCGTCGCCGCTCGTTGCTCCTTGGCCGCCGCTTCACCGGGTCCACTGAAACCGTCCCACGTATTAGCCACTACTACCGGCTCAGGACTCGAGAATCGACTTGCTTAAGCCCACAAGATACGCCTTCTCGCCCCGTCCTGCCCCACCGAGTAATAGTGCTTACGCTACGTACGGATCCAGCTTACCGGTGTTGGCCCTGCTCCTGCCCGGCGATCCGTCCGGCCGCTCCTCGCATCGGTCGTCGCTCTCAGCTTGGCTCCGGGATGATGTCTACCCGTGGACCTCGCCTACGCCGCCGTCGCTGGATATCACGATATCATCCGCTCATACCGGCTGGGGAAGCTCTCCGCCGCCGTCTTGATGCTCGCTTGGAGAAGAAGCCTTTACTTTTCCTCTCTCCGCAAAGGTCGTCCGACGTTCTTCTCCACACTGCTCTCTGCCTCTTTTTTTCTCTCACTGTCACTCTGTGCTCCCACCTTTCATCTGCTTCTATCTCTGACTGACTCTCTCCATCTGCTTCTGTCTACTACCACATTTCATCTGTTTTCTTCTCCTTTTTTTTAATCACTCTCCTTTCTTTCCTTTTCCTTTCTTTCTCTTTCCGAGAAGAAAAATGATTTTTCCATTCTTAGAATTTTCTTTTCTCTCCCCGAAGGAACTCCAACCTTGAACTTTCACTTCCCTGAATTTCTTCTACCCCTTTTGTTCTATTTTCCCTTCCCTTCCTATCGCGA
>JAHWFO010047506.1:0-10515 GCA_023313115.1 Rhysida immarginata | reverse complement strand
GATAAATTACATGCTATATTTTAGCATTGAAAGTTCCAATGAACCATAATGGTTCCACTAAACCAGGTTTCTTGAAACCAATTTCGACTATCATTAATTTTACGTTATATTCATTCATGACACCTCATTCCAAGTCGTTTGATATATTACATGCCAGATTTTAGTATTGAAAGTTCCAATTAACCATAATGGTTCCACTAAACCAGAATGGTTCCACTAAACCAGGTTCCTTGAAACTAGTTTGGACTATCATTAATTTACGTTATATTCATTCATGACACCTCATTCCAAGTCGTTTGATATATTACATGCCATATTTTAGCATTGAAAGTTCCAATGAACCATCATGGTTCCACTAAACTAGGTTCCTTGAAACTAATTTTGACTATCCTTAATTTTACGTCATATTCCTTCGTGACACATCATTCCAAGTCGTTTGATATATTACATGCCATATTTTAACATAGAAAGTTCCAATTAACCATTATGGTTCCACTAAACCAGAATGGTTCCACTATACCAAGTTCCTTGAAACCAGTTTGGACTATCATTAATGCACGGAACTTTATTTTTAAACAGCCGTATGCCATATGTTAACATTGTAAGTTTCTAATGGGCCAAAAAGATACCATTACACCACGTGCCTTTGAACCAATTTAGACTATCATTATTTTTACGTTATATTCATTCATGATGCCTCATTCCAAGTCGTTTGATATATAACATGCCATATTTTAGCACTGAAAGTTCCAATGTACCATAATGTACCAATTATCTTCCTCGGTGGTGGTGATAGTTATTTTAACCTGAGGCAGGTCAACAAGAGGTAAAAAAAAGTCCTGATATATCACCTAGAATTCTTCTTTTTCGGATTTTTCATAGAATGGATAGTCCCTTCACTGTGAATTATATTTATTGAGTTATTACTTATCCAATTTGGAGTTATAATTTAACTTCTTAAGATTGTTCTATTTACCTACAAATGTAATTATCCTGGGCAACGCCGGGTTTTCTGCTAGTAATAAATAATTCTCCAAAAGGAAAGGTAAGAGAAATAAAGAAAAGCAACAGTCAGGAAGTAAACAGAATTAAGGAAATTAAAAATCTCGGAACATCTAAGTACATGCAAACTGATTAAGCAAAAAGGTTTGTTTAGGCCGCTCTCAAAGTTAAGTTAGAATTCAGTTCTCTTGAAAAGAAACAAAATATTCTCAACAATAGAATTTAAGACATCACTGTCAACTGAAAGGAGAATATTGAAAGAACTTTTTAAGAATTACTTATTAGTAAGAAATAAGAAAACTATATTTGTAAAGAATATTACGGTAATCCAGGAATACTTTTGTAAAGAAAAAACTTATTCGGATAAGGAGAATCAAGCTGGAAAAGCAATTGTGGAAGAATGGGATAAAAATAATTTAGTAGAAATTCTCGAGTCGAAGATTGATAAAGCTAAGAGTGGACGAAATAATGAAGAGATTAGTGCTATCGAGAAAGTGAAATTATTTTAAAGGTCTTTGGGTTAGATTGCTCACTACGGAAATCAAGCGAAAGTGACAGTAAATTGCGGAGTGAAGAAGAGAGCAACGGTAACAGTTATTGGTGAAATAACTATGTACTGCAAATGACAAAAATTCAGGAAAGTTATCAAAGAATATGGGACTCAGAATATATAGTAAATAAACAAGAATTAAACTTAGACAGAATTATTAGTTAAAAGGATAAGAAAATATATTATCTCGTAGAAGTCAAACACCAGTTACAGTGTAAGGTAGAAGAGTCACAGATAAGATTAAAAAAAAAATTGACGGAGGCTCTGGTGACTGCCAAAGCCGCGGGATTTTAAGGCGTAGAACTACTACTGTATGTTATTATTGGTTACCGTTAGTGTGCATTTTTTGGCGAAAAAAAGAACAAAAATTAAAAAAAAAAGTTACTATATTCAATTACATTACAATTTTGTGAAGAATGGGTCTGTGATATGAAAAGACAAACAGATGACAAAAGTTTCGGAATTATATTTCTAGTAATGACAGATCAATGTAAGTATTTCCCAATGTACATGGATAGTTAGTTGGGACTATGTCTAAATTGAAATGATGTTTCATAAATTCAAATGCTCCTTCGTTTCGTTTGGCATCCACATTAAAATCGCCCATCAATATCATAGGCACTATCCGCATCCACCTCAAACTCTTCATCTATTTGCTTGCAGCTATCGGTGCATTTCTTTAATCCAGAAAACAAGAACATTTTTGAACATGTTTGAAAACAAACAACTAAGACCAACATGTTTGAAAACATATATTATTTTAGTCAGATTTATTGTTTTGTTTTAAGAAATTAACAAAACTTCAAAGTTCATTTCTTAAAATAATTAATGTGCTTAAAATAATATATATTTTATTATTTTACAACATATTTTTAATAGAAAACTAGAAGCGAACCCACCCGTTTGTATAATCGGGAAATAATCCATTGTTAGATTTTTTCTTTGTTGTGACAACGTCCACCGTCGCTGATTTTATATAAATGATGATGTACTGATTTCGCCGGCAGATGACAGGATTTCATGATATTATCTTAAAACGCTCGTGTTTCCATGTTTTTATACCTAATGCACAGGCCTTCTTTATATTAAATGCACAGGCCTTTTCTCGTAGGTCTTGGTTAGCTCCAATTAGTTCTAATAAACGCCGCACACGTATATGCTGCAGCAGCGCCACTCCGTTATTACGATGGTGAGCATAAAATTCACTTAACTTTAACTTGCTGTAAGTTTTGACCCAGTGGCTCATTTGGTGAAATTTTTGCTTCTTATTCAAGACTCAACCTTCCTCTTTCCAACGAGATAATGACCATAGTTGTAGGATATAGTGATAGAAAGATATAAACTGAGATATGTACATCACTTTTTGAACGAAAAATCGCGTCTGAATTTTTCCTCGGCTGCACCCCTGATAGACGTAGTTCTACGTCAAAAGAGATTAATCAGAAAGTGAATGGTAATGAAGATAGGTCAATTAACGATTGCAAAAATACCGATGCGGGACAAGATATTTGTAGTATAAGTGAAGTTAATATTAAGAAGAATGATATTAAGAGGAGTCAAATGTATAAGACAAGTCTTTTACCGCAAGAACATATTTGAAGGACAATCAGGACCAGAATCGAAGGCAATATTACAGAAGGAAGAGAAAGAGGAAAACGAGTGAAAATATTGTTAGATCGTTACCAATGGAAAAGTACAAAAAAGGAGCTGAGAGAGAAAGCAGGTGTTAGAAATGCTCCAAAAATAATAGTAAATTCATTCGAAAATGAAAGGAATAAAAATAAAGTGGAAATGAATTATGGAAGACCAATAAAGCATGTAGAGACAATAGAGTATAAAGGAAGAATATTTCAAGGAGAAAATGTTAAAAAGAAATGTAACGCCAATAATAAAAAATTTTTTATTACAGGAAAACCCCCAAAGAAGAAAAGTGAAATGCCAAAAGAATTGTTCTCTTTAATTCTCTTGGCAGCGATTTAAAATGTTGAACAACTAAAATGAAACCAAAAGTGCAGAGTGTCCTTTTAAAAGGACGGTAGGTGTATATGGGTTAAGTGGAAGTCGAGATCGGAGTCCTGTTACAATTATCGACGGAGTCCTGTTACAATTATCGATGGATTATTATTTCATTTTATTATTTAATCTTTGATGGTGTCAAGTTGTCGCGAGTAAAACGAGGGCAAGGCTGTCGAGTGATACTTTGCGTTGGTGAGGAGGTATGTATCGCGATGCTTTATACTTTCAAACAAAAAAAGTATTCATGTGTAGCCTCGACACAGATTCCTTCAGCAGTGATCCGCTCAATGGCGTTCCTGAAACGTCGTTCGCCTCGAATTACGTTCGAAAACGAGGCTCTGGAGTCTCGATCCTGATTTTTCATTTTAGAAACGGAATCGAAAATCATGAACGTTTGCCAAAAGTGTGCACGAAACTGTATATCCACCCATTTGGTTGACTTTTGGTGAAGAAAATTTCCTGATCCACTTTACGCTTAGAAAAGAATAACAAACGGAGTTCCGCAGATAGCAGTAAGAAATATATTTGTTTCTGAGGCTTATAGTTTGATGTCACTTGGTCTTCCTACACAGAGCCCGCCGCCCGAGGAGATACGGCGAATGAAAGAAAGAGATGAATTATCAATTCGGATTTTTCGCCCATCCTAGCCGCCCGTCACACGTACGAGAAAGCGTCATCCACGATCTCCGTTAAGGACTAAATCTTTTCAAACGAGTCTCAGCAGCGAGGAGAATCTACAAGCACCTGAGCGCATGGGATGTCAGCATCGCTGTGATAATTCTACCAAAATCCAGGCGAGTAGAACTTTTAATAATTTTCATATCGACCATTGGAACTCTAAATTGCTTAATGACGTTATTCTGAAACTACATGAAAGTGTTAGCCATTTAAGTGAATTGGACGGTGTCTTACCAGTTTGCCAAGAATACGAGCCGACGAAAATAGCTCGGTATCCTCTTCTAACGACGAGCGTTCTTCAGTTACGCTGACTCCCGGTGTACGAACTAGTTTTCAAGTGAGGCCACATTATGGCAGCGACCCTCATCGCATTCGGAGGAGGGTTCCTCACGTTTCTAGTGCAAAAGAAGACGCCAGCCCAGCGCCTACATTTAGCCGCAACATGTCGCTCTCAGAGACGGACGAGGTTCATCGACGGAGCTGCATCGCATGTTCATTGGCCGGAAGCGTTGAGGGGGCCCCTTTCGGCCTGCCGTGCTTGGTGGGTGGCAGCGCGTCGTATGGTAGCCGAAATTTAGTTCTCTCTCTAACAAGACTTTCATTTCATAATTCTAATAGATGTTAAGAAATTCCGCATTATTTATATTGGTGTTTTTGCCTTTACTTCTAGACATCCACTCCGAGAAGGAGAACAGGCTAAAGTCGCCGTTTCCCTGCTTGACGGTTGCCACACATACGTACCTGACTTCTCAAAAGATTTGACCAAAGTTTCCCATTTTTCAACTTAAAGAGGAAGCCGCCTCGATGACAGCAATAGAGTCTGCGCTCATTTCCCCATACCAAGATGTATCGTCGAAGGAATGCTTACGTGACATTTGAAAGACCGGATTAATTAGTACTATTTAATTATATTCTGTTCAAAAGATGAATTAAAAAAATGGAACGTGGTAGTGGTATATATAACATTTTTATTAATTATGAATTAATATATACATATACAAATTATTTGCGGCAGCAATGGCAGGCAGAAGGATAAATTCATTTACAGAAAAAAAAATCAAGAGAAAAATAATTAAGGGGTAAAAATAAACGAACCTTGTGCATAAAAATAAAGAAAGGCATGGCGCGTCTAAATAGCTCAGAGGGACATAAGATACAATATTTTGTCCATCACTCCCACTGAAGAAAAGAATAATGATCCATAGAATGAGCCATCTTGCTGTATGGCGTTAATCGGAAGGACCTGTCATAGTTGTATCAAGCAAGAGAATGGTTGTGTAAGACGTCCAAGAATCAACGTGAACCAGGCATGAAAATGAGTATGCCATGGGAGAAAAAAAAGAAACGATACAATATTTCTTCAGAAGGAGGATGAGTTGGCAGGAGGTTCCATAGCAAAAATATATATGTTCCACTGACGGGGAGGCGGCCATGCTGCACAGGAGGCTTGTAGAGGTGGAAGAGGGCAAGAGATGAGCAAGGAATGAACTGTAAGCAAAAAAAAATAAAAAAATACAATTTTGCCAACAATTAAATGATATAACTTCCTGCGGTCGAGGAAATTATCCGCGAGGGAAAGAACGCATTTGTACATCACACGCGGATCATAAAAAAATAAAATTTATCGACAACAATGATAAAGATATAAATCGCAACAATCAGTCCACACATTAGGAAGAAATCTAGACAGTAATTTATAACAGAATTAAATAAATATTTCTTAAAAACATAAAATATTAATTCCAGTATTAGACAAAGAAAAAATACCATTAATCCCAACTTTCCCGAACAAACCCCCTGTAATTTTACTCGAGTGCAGGATAAAAAAAATCCCCTCTCATCCCGCCTAACAACTTCAAACTACAAATTTTGCAGTTAAAACGAAAAAGGAAGGGGGCGGGCATACATGTACATAAATTTTATTCCAAAAAAAATAAGTCTAATTAGTGTTCGTCATCCCGCCTAGTTAACGACATTTGATCGCAAATTTTATACAAAGCGGGGGAAGGTAAAGGTTTTGTCAAAACGTCTGCCGGCATGTCTGAGGATGGACAGTAGGCGAGGATCACATTCTGGAGATTGATTTCGCGCGAGATGTAATTATGCAATCTCAGGATGTGCCTCGTTCTACTCTTAGATTCCAATGCACTCAGACATGCGATGGCAGAAGTTGAATCGGTGTATATAGTAGTGGGGAAAGATATATATTCCCCCTGTCCTATTTGAGTGATTAAATCCCATAACCACCGAAATGATTTTACACACTCGGATATAGCTATAATTTCTGCTTCACAGCTGCTTAAGGCCACGAGACGCTGCTTCTTAGAGCACCAGGAGATGGTGTTTTCTCCCAATTTTATGAGGATACCAGAGTAACCCTTGCTCTGTGGGGTAACAAACCGACTTGCATCGGCAAATGCACATAACGAACCTGTTGACGGAACAAAGGTGAGCGATGCATTACAGGTGTGAGCTAGGTAAGCAGCGACTCCCTTTAGCGCCGTCATATGCAAATAAGTTGGAGACCTAACATATGACGACAATCGTGTGATAGCGAAAGCTATATCCGGGCGCGTGCACGTCATTACATACATGAGTGACCCGAGAAGGACTGATAAGTTGTGGGATCAGCTGGCCGTGAGTCCGTCACTTCGTCCAGGTTCACGTGCGGACTGAGGGGAACGGATCTAGGTTTAATGTCTTGCAGTTGATAGTCGTGCAGGACTTGCTGGATGTAATGAGCCTGGGATAATTTGATGACATTGCCTTCCCGGCTCACACGCATACCTAAAAGGTGATGTACGGGTCCCAGGTCCACCAGATCGACTTCCTGTCGCACATCATTCATTATTAATTTTAAGGCAGACACATCACTCGTAGCAGCCACAATGTCGTCTACATACACAGCAAGGAGCATGAAGCAACCGTTGCTGTCATAAAAGAAAAAGACTATCATCCGCTCGGGACGGGGTAAACTCTAAGCGGAGAAGGAGCTGACATAATTTCATATACCAGCACCTCCCACTCTGCTTTAAACCATACAATGATTTTCGGAGTTTGCATACTTCGTCTGAGCGGTGAGCCAACCCCTTGGGTGGCATTACATATATCGTGTAATCTATCGGCGCATGCAGATAGGCACATTTGACATCGTATTGGTGCAACGACAAGCCCTTATTGGCCGCTATGACAAACAGTATTCTTAACGATTCCATCCGAATTACAGGAGAAAATGTGAGTTCGTATTCCGTTCCATACGTTTGCGGTGATCCAATTGCCACCAACCTGGCTTTAAATCTCGAAACCGACCCGTCTGGATTACACTTAATGCGGTATATCCACTTCGTTTTTAGTATCGTCGTGTGTAGGGGCTTAGGGACTAAGTCCCAGACTTGATGAAGGTGGAGAGAGTCTAATTCACTCTTCATAGCCTCTTCCCATTGGAGACGTTGAGGGGAAGTGAGTGCTTGTTCATACGACATAGGGGTCATCAAGGACGTCTCCTTGAAAGCGGAGTCGGTTAAGTTGGGATGACAGAGTACGGCTCGACGCCTCTCTGCCTTATCTTTCAGCCTCTCGGAGGGGGCGCAGGGGCAGGTTGCGTCGGTGGCGACAGGTCCGACTGGACGGGTGCCTTCACCGGAGGAACAGGAGAGATCGTTACATCAGGAATGGTTGGATCTTCGTTATCTTCCGCTTCAGGGGCGAAATGTGTTGGTGGGTCCTCGACGTCGGAAGCTGGAGATAACGACGTCGGTCGTTCGACATTCCTCGCTTCATCAAACTGAGAAGTCTCTGAATGGAGATCATATGGAAGTTGCGGCATAGACGGAATCGAGAATAACGGTTCGCGGCATATTGACAGTTCAGGGAACGTTTTTGGAAAAAAACGAACTGATCGAGATCGTATCAATTTGTCCTCCTCAATCGAATAAATGAGATAGCCACGTGATGACGCCGGGTATCCCATGAAAATTCCACGTTTTGCATGAGCCTGGAATTTGGATCGGTGCGACCTTGGTACAAAATAATAGACTAGGCACCCAAATGGCGCTCGATGCTTAAAAGTGGGTTTCTTTTCGGATCACAGCTCCTCTGGGGATATAATTTGCCCTGTTCGGGGCAGGGAGTTCAAATTGTACGCTGCCATAGCAGCAGCAAGGTCCCAAAAATGGTGTGGAACATTAGACGAGGCAAGTAGGACACGCATTCCGTCACAAATAGAGCGGACCGCTCTCTCAGCAACACCATTCGACTGGGGGTTCTCAGGCACGGTAAATTGCTGGGTTATTCCTTCCACCGAAAAAAATTCGCTGAGCGCTTCATTGATAAACTCGGTGCCATTATCCGAACGTACATACACGAGTTTATGTCCAGTAGATCGTTGTAACTTTTTAATCAAGTTGATCAGCGCTTGTGGTACCTCTGCTTTGGTTGACACAGCACATACAAATATCTTACGAGTATGATCGTCCACTGCAATCAGAAGATATTTGTTCCCATAGACGGATGTGGTAGGCATGGGTCCGGTAGTGTCCACATGGAGAAGATGTAGAGGACGTGAGGACTGCTGAAACGTGACAGTCTTGTGAGGGGCATTGCACATCTTTGCCTCTAGACAGGGAACACATGGCTGATCATTAGGAATGAGAGGCACCTTTTCAAGACCACGAATACTTCGGTGTTTGATAGCATTGGCGAGTTTTTTTGGCGATGGATGTCCCAGAGCATTATGAATATCCTGATAAGTTAATACCATAGAAAATGGTGGGGAAACTGTTCGGGAGACTGAGGGGATGTCTGATAATACCGGAAGGAATGGTAAATCCACAACAGCCTCCTGTGCAGCCACGGACACGCGCTGATCAGAAATAAGGGAATACCCGTCAGGACCAAATGACAGAGAGAACCCCTGCTTAGTTAATTGTCCCATTGACACAAGGTTGAAACGCGCACAAGGAGCATAAAGCGCGTCATATAGCGTTAAAACAAATCCCGAGTTTAGCAAAACACTCGCAACCCCTGTACCGACAGCGGCAATTGTTTTTGCAGGATCTGCGGTATGGATCTTTTTATGACATTTTTGGATGGATTCAAAGAACTCTTTGTCCTTGATCACATGGAACGAGCTGCCTGTATCAATTATCCAGTCTCTTGTTGGAAGGCCAACACAGTTAACTGCTGGCTTCTTTTCATGTGCTTTGGCACTTGGCTTGCGAGCCCTTCGCTTGGGACGTCGGATACGCACATTTGGTGAATGTGATCTGGGTGGAGTGTGCACCACAGAGGGACCAGGGGTTACATGGAGACGCTTAGAGGGACAAACAGATCTAATATGTCCTCGGCCTCCGCAGTTAAAGCAAGTTACTTCAGAAGTCCTCTGGGCTCCGGAAGAAAATCTGGGGGCTAAATTAGGCGCAGAAGTGATACTTGAAGCCGCACTGACAGGGTGATTGCGCGAACTAACATCTTTGAATACCACACTTAGCTGATTTTGGAATGTTTCAATAGACATAGTAGGATTGGCTTGCACAGAAAGTCTTAATGCAGTATAGGTCGACGGCAAACCAGCCACCATATGGTCGATCAATATTTTATCGTCTAATCGGAGCGATACTGCCCCCGCCTCTGCGCGTAGCCGCAATGCGCGCGCAACATAGGCGTTTGGGTCATCCGATTCACTAAAATATAGAGCTGAGAGAAGACGCATAATCTCAGCCTGCGTTACTGAATCTGGCCTGGCATAGCGGCAACGAATGGCTTCCCAGAGAGTGAATGGGTTGTCATCCGGGAGCATAACGACTATATCGTCGCTAACCATGCTCAACAGGTAATGTCGCAAACGTGCCCACTCTAAACGGACTGTCGACTTGTCTGGTTCAGAAGTTGGCAAAAGGATTTTGTCCTTAACATACTTATCCAGACCTTTTGTCTCCAGAAACGTCAGCATGCGATATTTCCACTGATGGTAGTTGGCGCTCGTAGGCTTGGGAATGGATCGACCCTCATCAAAATAAGACTCTGCCATGCTTAGTAATATGTTATATAACCCAATAAACCAATAAACCACGCTCTGCTACCAGTGTTCAAAGGATTAATTAAAAAAAATGGAACGTAGTAGCGGTATATATAACATTTTTATTAATTATGAATTAATATATACATATACAAATTATTTGCGGCAGCAATGGCAGGCAGAAGGATAAATTCATTTACAGAAACAAAATCAAGAGAAAAATAATTAAGGGGTAAAAATAAACGAACCTTGT
>JAHWFO010047490.1:0-10426 GCA_023313115.1 Rhysida immarginata | reverse complement strand
ACGTCATCGCGTCGACTTCGCTGCTGTCGGTCTGGCGCTTCGCCGCCATTATTGTGTCTATCGAATCGAGTCTGCATACTCTCCATCTCCCTTGGCGAACTTCGAAGAATATGGCAAAAAATAAAAAGAATATTGAAAAGAAGCTGCTCTGCATTCACCTAGATGAATTTTCAGAGCAAAAAAAACTTCATAAATCCCAAAAATTTGACATCTAAGTAGCGCTTATTGTTGTAGCACAGCGGTACTACATCTTTTTTTGCAGGCATCTTATTTTGCAGGTACGGGTTCGAATCCCGCCCTCGGAAATGTTTTTTTTTTCTTCTTAAATTCATCTTAATATGTACGGAAGTTCAGTAATCCATTTTGTAATCATAATCTCAATTTTCCAATTTCCTACTATTATCTATATATATAAAATCCAAACTTTTGCGACTATTCCGTGAAACAGCATCAACAGCATTATTTCGCGCAGGAATATAATGTATCTTATTTTCTAATAGGGCTTTTCGTGGCGACCAATCTCCGGATGATGGGGGTTAATTACAGTATTTTGGTTATAAAGGCATGTAATGAATAACGTAAAATCTGCATTTGCGATATCGATAATTTGTCTCGATTATCTGATTTTCTTAAGTCAGGTGGAGAAGGGGGGAGGTTGGAGTAAAAATAATATATAATGATTGACATTTTCATAAGTAGTCATATAATCCATAAATAAAAAAAAAATTGGCCATGTGGTTGGTCTTTTTTTTTTTTCTTTTTTTTCTTTTTGACTCGCGTGATTTGTTTGTTTAGGTTACAAACTGTACATACCCAAAAGGCTCCTAACAGATGGGCGCACGTCTTCGAGGCGCCGGAATCAAAGTACACATGTTAGGTCGGTTTGATCCGGTTGACCAAGTATTGAAGCATCTTGGAGGACCCGCGTGACGTCACATGGATCGTGAATGGTCGGATTTTGGCCACGTGGTTGTTGGTCATAAAATATCGATTTTGTTATTTGTTTTAAAATTTATTTAAAGTATCCATGACTATTTTTCGATTTATTATGAAGTAGCTGATATACTCGGCGTTGATATGCTCGGACTCTTTGTTGATGAAATTTTGCAATTTCTGAATGTGAATATACAAAAAAAGTGAACATTATTCTTCACCTTTTATCTCCGGTCCTGCGTCAAATTTACTCAGCTAAAGGGCCGGTGATTATAGAGAAGTAAAACTTAATACAATAATAACATTTTTAAGAGCCAAAAGATTGATTTTTAGAAGACACTCTTACATAACAATAGCGAAGCATTGCCGGGTCTGCTAGTTTTCTTATATTATTCCTTAGGCCCGTTTCAGACGCTCCAGTTTTTCGCCGTTCGCCGTGTCCGGCACGGCGCCGTGCTTAGAAATAACCACAGGCGCCTATGGGAGACTTCAGACGCTACGAAAACGCGTTGACGATTTTAAATCATGGACGGCCGCCGTTGTCACCACCGTGCCCATTTCGATGTGGCGCGGTTTTTTACCGTTCACGGCATTAAAAGTACATGAGATAAACGAGCACGTTCAGACATGACGGCTTCCGCCGTTCATACGGCCGGGGTTTTTATTTCTGTTGTCTGTCACTTAAAGATGAGTAACCTAAAAAAAGAGGCGTAGACAATAGGCGGGTTGGAAAAGGAGAGATTACAGGATGCCCAGATGCCCTTGTGTGCGGAAACGATTAGAAAGAACCGGTGCCAAGCAGCAAGAGACAAGCAACAGACAGCAACCGACCAGAGATAAGAACGACTAGACTAGGGGTAAAGACATTTGAATTGTATTAACTAATGAACGTTTATCATTGAATGTAATCTTAATTTGTATCTTGTTATCAATAAAGTTTTGCGCTATGGAAGACATTGAATTACTAAGAATGAACCCATCTCCTCTTCTTCACTCGAGAACGCTTCTTTTTTTAGATACAAATAGTACAAGCACAGAAGCTTCTCTTGATTTTGCATAACGGCAAGAATGAAATTGGCGGTAGAGAACAACATGGCTTAAAACCGCGCCAATGACTTGTGCACACGGCGTGTCTTCACTTGTGTAAACGGCGCCGTACCGGATACGGCGAACGGCGAAAACCGGAGCGTCTGAAACGGGCCTTAATTATACAGTACTAGAACGATTGTATAATCGGAAAATAACCCATTGTTAGATTTTTTCTTTGTTGGGACATAGTCCATCGTCACTGATTTTATATAATGCTGGGTGCCCACTTAGCACGACGATCGCGCGATTCTATCGCTTTGTGAAGCACGAATGCGCAGAGTGACGTCACGAGGGCGATTCTGTGGCGCATCTGAGGCGATTGAAAAGCTCTGCATGCCAGAGCTTTTTGATCGCGCTACTCTATCGCACCCAATCAGAAAACAGTTTCGAATCACGTGGCACATGCAATCATGGCAGCACCTATTTCGAGATGGGATGCGAAATGGTCGCGTAGATTAGCGCATGCGCATTCAGTAACGCGGCCGTCGCGCCAAGTGGGCACCGAGAAGTGAATTGATCGCCTGGCGTTTGTTGCGCATGCGCATATGACTCAAAGCGATAGAATCGCGCGATCGTCGCGCTAAGTGGGCACCCAGCATAAATGATGATTAAATTACATGCAGGAATAGATGAGGAGTTATATTCTACTACATGTGATTAATATTTTTACTAATTAATTTTTTTAATGTGATTAATTAATTTTTCTATCACACTCAGTATCATCTGGTGTGTCACTCCCTATTCTACCTGCTGAATGATGTTGTATTTTTCTCCCTATTCTTCGCCCTCAAAGCGCTTACAGGATAAGGTTGTATTTTTCTTTTTTAAAACTTGTTGTGGTTAAAGAGTCTTTTATTTCTTTTATTGTATTGAACATATCCACATCTCTTCTCCCCTTTTATATTTTTTCTGGTTTTCTGCAATTGTTGTTTGTATTACTGGAATTAATATTTTTTTCATTTTTACATATGTTTGGGACAAATAAACATATAGCTTGTACATATTCTAACTAATAACTTCATGGACACAAGAGCTGGAAACCTGTTTCCTAGGTCTCTCATTCACTAAATTTTGGTATGTCGTTTTATATTCAAAGTAATCTTATATGCAAATTTTTTCCTCAAATGTATTTACATTTTGGTGGGTCGTCTTTTTGCAATACGGTATATATACGTAAAAAGTAATACTTTCCTTCATTTTGTTGCACAGCAACATAATAAACTTTAAAATAACATTATTTTTACAACATTTATTTGCGTTCATGAATAAACCAAAAATCTTATATTTATACAAATTACAGAAGAAATGGAAATTATTGCGTCCGTCCTTTATTGTCTCCATTAAAGCATAGTCTTTTAATCCCCTGGTCTGTGCACGGCTATTGTTCTCTAGGTTAAAGTTTGGTCCGTAGCCGATATTGTACGCTAGATGGCGTTAACTACTATCTTTCAGTAAAGCTCTAGAGGGGAAAAGTAACGCCAACTTGGTCGTCTGCTAGCCCGACCGCCATTTTGGGCCCAATGAACCGATTTTTTCACTGAAGAACAGCGTATTTAATTTCTATGCTAACAAAGAAAAATGATTATTAAAAATATTTTTACCCTCATTAATCAACCCTGTCTTTTTAAAAACCTTATTAAAGTTTTTTTTTTCTTTTTTCCCAAGAATTATTTAAATATAAATAGTTATTTTCACGTATCAACATGAAATAAAAAACAGCATCTTTGAAAATTTGAAAAGACTTTATTTATTTATTTTAAGATCGCAAAATCAAGATTTATTTCTTATCGCAAGTTCAATACAGCATTTCTCATATCTTGGCTCTTGCTGCCACATTTGATTGACAATTTTTGTTTAAGTGACTGGTTGTATTTTCTAATCAAAAAATGAATTCTTGATGTAAAAAACATGCGAACAAGTCTTTCCTTTATATTGCAGCAGTTGGGCAGTTGAATGTTAGTTGATAATTTTTTAATAACTTGATCTGTTAGCTCAATTACATTAACAGACGTAGATAAAAGTTCAGCTTCCTTTGTACGAAAATGTTGTTCAGCAATTTGTAATAAGTGAAACACTTCTTCAGAGCTATATGTCAAAGGATCGGACTCTAATTGCAAAGTAGTTGCATAGCTTTTCAATTCTGTGAGTCTTTGGCATACATTTCTCTCTTCATTGTTAACCAAGCATGATCTGCATGTCTCACAAAGTTTGTAGCGGTTCTTAACACTTCTGATGATCCCTCCACTAAGATAGTATATGATCCGATTGCCGTTCATCATCACACAGATGCACCAGAGTATTTTCTTCCTCCTCTGGATCAGACGGTGTATCTATATCTGCCATTGAACTTGTTCCTTCAAGACTGCTGTTTGCTGCAACGTTCTCAATTTGTTCTCTCTGCTTTAAGAAATCCAGCAGATATTCTGCATCATCAATTTCATAACTGGAATGTTTTCCTGAATTGAAAAACTGAGAGACGGTAATCAAACGTAGAGCCATCTTGAACTGTTTGGGTGAAGGAATAGGATTGACTGTACGGATGCTTGAAAACAGGTTTTCGAGTGCATCTTGTGCTAGTCTACTTAGCAGCACAAAACTCAGACCTTTTTCATCCAATAAGTAAGCTTGTAAAGATATTGCTGTTGCGTTTGCTAAAATTATTCCAGATTGCACTGGTTTCCAAACCCCTTTCTTGCCAATTGTGATCTTTTCGAACACGTTAGTGACTTCTTCGAAAAATTTCACTGCTTCCACGTGTTTGTTTTCAACAACATGGCTCATTGACAACTTGAATGTTCGCGATGTTGCTAGCGTAAACCAACGGTGAACAAACTTCAAAAACCAAGCTGTTGTTAGGGCATTTTTTTCAAGTGCTCCGTTCTCAACAACATATTTGATAGCAGCAGCAACTTCATGATTAAGAAGTGCAAGGGCATATCCGACTTTCATTTTATCATAATGGGACGGATTTAGCACACACTCCCGAAGATGAGGAGACAGTTTCAGATCTAATTTATTGTCAATATTAATTAATGCTTGGATAGGTTTGATGGAAACAACATTACTAGGCAATTTATACTTTTCAACAATTTCTGGTGGCAAAATAATCTGTTGATTATTGGTTAAATGATTTCTCAGATTTTTGTATAGATGAGGTACATCAGGCATGAAGTAAAGTTTTCTGCTGTGATCACATGGATGCACACAAAAGTTTATTGTTCTGGAATGTCTTCCTGTAATAATGCCACATTTTCTCCAGAGTGCTTGATTATTTCCTCCCATATCGGACACTACAACTTCAATTGAAATGCCAATCTCTTCCAAACATTTTATCACTTCCCACAAGAATTCTTGAAGAGATGGTGCAGAATAAGAATTTCCTGTAAAATGGTATGCAATCGTCTGCTTCCATCTTGTACTTATTCCACCAACCATGAATACAAGCGCATGTGTTGCAATATCTTCAAATTTTCCATCTGAAGATGGAAGAGTTGGCTTCCCAATAACAGGTGTCGTGGAAGGATCATAATCAAGTCCTGCAAAAATGTGCATTTCATCGATCATGATGGAAGCATGACGTTCTTCTGGACGGAGGGAATCCACTTTAAGTTTCAAGGAAGGAATCAATTTTGACAACAGTCCAGAATGAAATTTTACATTTTCTATTCGTCGCTGTAAAGTTCTTTCACTTGGGAATGGATAGCCCATTTCTCGCATCGTGTTGTAACCAGTTGAACCACACGCCAATCGTATTCTGAGAGCTTTTTCAATTGTTTCTGAAGACCACTGTGAACCACGCATTGTTCTTTTCTGCAAGCACTGCAACTGGTCCTCATGAAAGATTTTTTTGACCTGACGAGAAATGTTAGCCACTTTCCGATTGCTAGCAGATAAGCGTTTCTGCAATGTTTCAATTCTGCGTTGAAGAACAATTACTGAACAAGAAAATAAACAGGATTAGTTGATATAATATGAAAAGAGAGGGATAGGACAAGATCAAAAGCAGGGAAAGCTAAGAACAGCATTATAAAAGATTTAACGTACTTCTAACTTCAGTAGAAAGATCAGATTCGTTTTGATCTTGACAAGGTTGTGTTTGTTCAAGATTGACAAAGGTGTCATCAGCCATTGCAGACGCTATAAACGTTTTTATAAACAAAATATTATAACAAAATTTTAAAACAATATTTTAAATGTTAAAATATTTCTCAATGCAGTCTACCTCTATCATCACTAGAGGATACAGGCTCATTTTGGATCTCAATGTGTTGCGCTTCTTCCAAATCCACTAAGGAGACAAATAAATATATCTGAGTTGACATATTAACAAAACCTCTGGTATAGCAAATACAAAGAAATATGTAAAGAGAAGAAAATTTTTTCATGAAATTATACTTGAAACAGGTGGAGATAGGTGCCTTCTAGCAGGTGGTTTTCGTGGAATGATTGGTGGGCGATGACTGAATATTGAGGGTAAAGCATTTGGCTTCAATTTCCTAACACCATCCGCCCTCATTCTTTCAAACTGGTCATCCGCGAAGTGTTTCTAATCATTTAGAAAACAATGATAAGAATATTTAAGCTTACTAATAATTAAACGACATCAAACATAAAACATGAAAAGAAAAAAAAAAAACACTAAAATTTTTTGTTCTCACTCAATCTTCAATTTTTTTTCCTTCTTATTTTCCTACTCTGTAGCAATATAATAGAAACTATAGAAACACACAGTTAAACAATTTCAGTGTTTCTCCATGTTTTATGTTATAAAATTATTATTATTATTATTATTATTATTATTATTATTATTATTACTATTACGTATAGTATTTAATTGTACTTTCGGTGAGATACGCCTAAATATTTACCTCGCACAACCTGCTGTTTGAGTTTGGGGTCCACTTCTTCCGTCCGATTCGGTGGATCCATATTTGTCGCCTAATCGTATTTCTCTCCCCTGCTGGCAATCGAAAGAGTTTGCTGCCCTTAGCTGGTCTCGTGTTGCAGTTTACAGCACAACACTGAGGCATTTCGCTTGTATTTTATCGAGAATTCGAAGCGGTGAAGCAACGCTCTCCATGCGACTGGGCCCAAAATGGCGGTTCTGATCACGTGATTACCCCCTGGCCAATAGGAATGCTAACTTGGCGGCATCTGTGATTGGAAAAGGTTGGCGTTACTTTTCCCCTCTAGAGCTTTATCTTTCAGTAGGCTCTTAAGTAATTCTCCTTTACATAACGCGTAAGTATTGGAATTAAACGAAATAAATTTAAATTAATATACGTTTGATGAGTTCACAAATTTTAGTAAATATGTAAATAATGATTGAAATTTGAAATGTTGTCCAGTTATTAGAAGAAAGGCTGGTTTTCATTTGCAGATGTTCAATTCATATAATAACTTGTCAACATCTCACATTTCTTCTTCTTCTTTTCATCCTAAACGAATTTAATCGTGTGACTGATAAGTGGATAAAGAAAGTAAGCTGTTGCTAATAACGGAAAAATACAAATGTCCATCCTCTAGGCGGGACTCGAACACGCGTCCAAGCGACTCAGAGGTCAGCATGCTAGCCTCTTAGCCACCTAAGCAGTCTACATTTTGTATTTCAACCACTTGGTGAATTCTTAAACAGATGCATTTTTTAAAGTTTATTTTATTTACTTTCCATCATTATAAATTATGTAAAGGAGTATTACCTCAATAAAACCTCAAAAAATAAAATGTAAATAAAAATTAATTGATAAAAAATTTAATCAATGCTACAAAACTCTAATAATGTTATTACCATTAAACAAATAATTATTTAAAAAATTTAAAATTTTTTATCAATTTAATGTTAACATATTTATAGTTACTGAATTATACTATTGTTTCTAAAAATTATTAATGTGTTTAAGGAAGAAGAAATAATTTTTTCCATGGTTCCTGTAGGGTAAAACTGTGCTATTCCTCGGTAAAAGACGTTTTTAACGCCATCTATAGTGTGTCCTTGACAATAGCCCAACTGAATAGGGCCTGTGCACAGACCAGGGGATAGAAAGACCATGATTAAAGCTCTGTTTACATTATGCATTCCAATGGAAGTGCGCATGCGATCACATTTAGTTTCAGTTTCTATTTCCACGTATCTAACAACCCGATGGGCCACACATAAGATTAAATGCTCTACAAAAACTTTGATTAATAATTTTTCACTAATATATCTTAAGGATTAGTAATTTTACCAAGTTCATTATTTAAAAACCATAATATTCTACTGGTGTTCTAATTTTTGCGCTTCGTCGCAGTAAAGGTTGTTCAGTTGTTTCGGTATCCAAGCTGGTTGTTGTCTCTGGTTCCTCTGTTTGGGGTGCAGCAGGATGTGGGGAGTCGACTTCGATATCAACGTTACATACAAATTAGCTCAATTTCTAGCAATTTTTGGAAACAATTTTTTTTTGTCTCACTTACACTATTAAAAATTTGTTACAATTAAAGACTATTTTAATGAACCTTAAATTTCAAATGGTTTGGAATTTGTGCACTTTAGATATTAAAGATATGTACAACAACATTCCGATCCAGTCTGTGTTAGACATCAACAAATTGCAGATTAGGTCTCACTTTAGTTTTGAGATTGTTATTAGCATCTTGAATGCCATAAAATTATGCATGGATAACTGTCAATTTATTTTTAATAAGCTTTACAAAAAACAAAATGGCTTACCAATGGGCAATCCTTTGTCACCCATTCCAGCTGACATTTATTTACATCATTGGGAAACAAAATTAATAAATGATTCTATTGTGTGATCCAATATTATCTTTTGGACACGTTATGTAAACGATATTTTCATTATTACCAATCTGAATGGTATTAATTTTCTTAAGTCTCAAATGTCATCTACTTCCCATTTTGATTTTCAAGTAAATAATACGCAAAATGAAATCTGATTTTCCTCTATTTGTTAATCATCAAAAATTATAATCAATTGATGTTTAACATTTACGAGAAAGAGACACAATGTAATAACACTGGGCAACAAAATTTAAGATTTTTCTTGGCACAAAATGAAAGTGGTTGATTTTTGGTAGTATTTTTTCTGCTGATTACGAATATAATTTTTAAATTTCTCTAGCACGCACAGCTTTCTCGTTTTACAATGAAACATTTTTAAATCATTCAGTGTTTGGGGCCTGATAAATTTCCTTGTGGCCCCAAAGTATGGATACTTTAACATTGTAGCCGCTTCTCTTCACACACATTAATTTAATATGGAAATCTCCATGTGCATAACTTAGAAACTTGACGTGATAGAAAAACTCTAAAAGCAAATTCGGATTCTACCTACAAATTACTACTAAGATCATTATCTGTGGTCTTTGTGCCAAAAAGTGTGTTGACTGGTGTAATTTGCCTCAGTATAAGTCCAAGATTACTTGGAGTTACAAATCTAATACGATACTGAATTTTATGCAAAGAGCCAGATCCTTGTGCCCACCTGAATTATTGCCTTTATATTTACAAAAATTGATGGCAAAAATGTCTCTAAAGGAATATCCAGCACATAACTAATTGGGACAAAATTAAAGGCTTCCGGAATGGGAAGAGAAATATTTTAAAATTCATTAATCAAAAAAAGAGAATTTTTATCAACTATGATTATGAATTTGAGGCTATTAAGAAATGTTTTAAAGATGAAAACGTTCAAATTGATCCTAAAATTAACAATACGTGTTAGAAGACAGCTTGTTAATACGCATTGTACAAATAATTTTGACGACATTATCAATAATAATTCGGATCTACAAAATTTAAAAGAACTGTATAAACATGATCAGGTTTTTCGAAATTTAGCATCTAAATATAATGTTATTTACAAAAATCCATGTGCAAACTGTGTTGTAAATTATATTGGTCAATCTGGTCGCTCACTTTTTTCTCGTTTGGAGGAGCATGAGCAGGGGTTCAGACTTAATTATTGTGAAAACGCTTTAGCTAGACACTGTTGTACTGGCCATAAAATTAATTGGAAGGGAGTCAAAATTTTGGGGAGGGAAGAAAATTGGAAAAAGAGAATTATTAAAGAGGCCTATTATATTAATAAAACAAAGAATACTCTAGCTAAAGCGTCACATGACATTCATAGAGATTGGGATTGTTGGTTGTCATGTGACTTCCCTTCTTCTTTATTATTTTTTATTTTCTTTGTATGTATCATTCTCCTTTGTAAGTGCTCTGAAGATGAACGGCTGGTTCCGTTCGAAAACGTTAAGTGTTATGTTTTAATCATGAACGTTCGTTTCTTCTTTTTTTGGACTATTGTTGGCTGGTTATTTCAAAAATTTTGGACCATATTTATGCATTCATACGTTCTTCAAATTTTCACCTTAAATTTCGACTTTCAAAATTGATGTCTTC
>JAHWFO010047482.1:0-18267 GCA_023313115.1 Rhysida immarginata | reverse complement strand
TTTTAAGATGCTTTCATTTGAATTTAATTTCCAAAAAAACCGAGATTTTTAAGCAATTTTAAATATGACACTTATTTGGCAGCAGTGAGCAGTCACACGTGTATGACAGTATTTAAAAGAATATAAAAGTAGCGGGAATCTTTCGATCGATTCAGTATGTTGTTTTAAGATGGCTTTGTATTACTATTGAACATCTGTATAATTTTAAATATCAAAATAAATAATTTTTATATCACTTGTATAGGGATATGCAAAAAAGATGATAAAAATTTTATCTATAATTTTAAGATATTAGATTCGATTTTTTTTGTCACCTATCCGATAATGAATGAAATCTAAACTATAATTAGGAATTGTCTTTGATGATGTTTATCTTGAAAAAAAAATAATAAAACGCTTTTTTTAATTTACGTAGTGCAAGAAAACAAGGTTAACAAATCGAAAACAAATTTCCATTACACAAAAGTGCAAAGTTGAACTAAACAAGATAAAAATGAAATACTAAAAATTAGACAAATCAAACTGAAAGAGAAATTCATTTTAGTAAAATTAAATTACGTAATCTTGTCAATTCGTCATTGAATGACTTTTTTCCTCTTTATTCTTGTTCTTGAAAGTTTCAATCAAAAAAAATCAAACTATAAAAAAAGCTATAGCCAGATTACGCTATAGTTAAATATGGCAGAAACTGATTAATACTAGCAATATTAAATAGCAAAACTCATTTTCTCTAGCATTAGCAGTGATTTACACTAGTGATGCAAGAGATTACATTTTTTAAAAATCGATGTTATTGTTACGATGTATCTATGTTTTCCATCCAATGTTATCGAAGATTTTATTCCGATGTTACTGAAATAACTTCGCTGAGTCCGCCAGTAGCAATTGAAATTATCGTTCTTGCAATTGAAATTATTTTGTTTTGTGTAGCAATTGAAACTATATTCATTGAACGTTGCTTTTGCAATTGAATATTCTACTGAAAATACTACTACAGAAAAACATCGATGTTTTGATTCGATGTTGCATCCCTATATCCTTATAGCTTAAACATTTCACTCAGGTCATCAGAAAATACGCTTTGAATCGCTACTCATCTTACATCATGGCCTTCGAGATATTAGGCCTCTGCAAAGATCGACAAAAGAGGGCGCAACACGTACGTTTGTTTCTGATTGGTCGGAGGAATTCGAGAATTAGCTGCTAGTTCTTGTGGGCTGTGATAGAGCATGCGCTTCACGCAGCGGATGATTAGTGATTAGCGAAACGGCACTTTGGCATGCGAGAATCGTTCAAAGGAATAGTTCGCGAACGATTTCGCGTATATATAAACGATTTACACGCAGATAGTGAAATCGGAGAATTCACGGAATATGCAACTCATTCCATGAATTGTACAAAGTCTTTGTACCGCACGTGTGCGAACACTGAATTGAGGAGAGGTGGTGATGCTGCCCGCCTTTTGATCGTCGCTAAGCGTCAACGGCCGCCCGTTTTAGATCGTGGACATATAAGAATCTTACAGATTCTTTTGTTTGACGAGCTACCGAAACTTCTGCGGGAATATGAAGAAAGCAATTTCATTCAACTTTGGACATGCCATTCCAGAACTATTGACGGCGCTCGAAAGCGTGGGAATACACGTTTTGTGAAAGAAGAGCTACTTTACACAGAAATGATGAACAGAGGCCAAATCAGAGGTGAGATTTGATCATTTAAAATGAATTACAAATGTGAGAAGTTATACACAGACTTATCCAAGGCCACCGCCAGCACGGGTGCCATGCCTGAATTGCGCACCGGCGGCCGTGTTTAGGGACGCACAGCGGCGATAAAAAAGTAAGCCCCACCCCTCCTCGTATCAATTTTCGCACTCGGGCAGCCAAAACACATTGTACCAGGGGGGTGAAACTCATAGCTTTTTTTTGTCAAACTAAGATGGCGGCGCTATGAAGACTGCTTACTAATGTTTTCTGCATTTTGGCGATTTAATGACAAAGTTATACATATAAATGAGTAAATAAAATAAAATATTTATGATGGAATTTGATGAAAATAAATTAAATAAATAAAAAATAGCTAAAATTTAATTAAAATATAAAATATAATAGGAATAGATTAATAAATGATAAACATATACAATAAATAACACAAAATAAAATAAAGTTAATAATTAATTAATTAAATAAATTGGGCTAAATAAATAAATAAAGTGAAATAATTACAAGCACAAATTAATAAAAAAATCAGTAAAATAATAATTAAATTTAATCACTGCTTTGAAGATATTGTTGTTACAAAATGCGTCAGCGCAAATAAAACTAATTTCACTCATTGGTAAATCGGAAATATCTTATCTTTTTTTTAGATACATAATTGATTTTACCATATTGTAGAATCATCTTTTGCCGTAACAACAGTCCCAATTCTTTTGGGCGATGATATTGGAAAGGTCAGGGCAAAGTTCCTGTGTAATATATGTCTAACACTTTGGATGCATTCAGTGAGATCTTTTTTTGTTCTTTGTCAACGGTTTCTGTATTCTATTTATCATGATTGCCCAAAGATTTTCGATTAGATTCATGGCAGGCAAATTTCTTGGCCATTTCAGGACAATTATTTCTCTTTTCCGATTTCTTTTGGACGTATAAGCTGATACTTTATCCTGTTTGAAAATAACATCTTCAGATGAACAGATCTTCTCAATAATTGAGTGACAAAGAATTCCATCATTTCTGTATTATAAACTTCTGTATGGAACCGGCCGCTCACAAAAAAAAGTCCTTTCACTAACACTTTGACTATTAAAACAACCCCATAAACCATATGATTTAAAGGGTGTTTTACTTCTCGGTTGACAGTTGATCGCAGAAAAACTTTTGCAAGAAATCCATCCAATTATTTCTTGGTAATCACTATATTGTTCTCATTTTCCTGCTGAATTGTACTTGCAAATATGATAATTTACAATGAAAAAATGAGATTAGAACAGTATTTAAAAACGTTAACCAAACAATATGCAAACAAAAAATTAAAGTATGCCAAAAGAGTTTTGAAATTATCTTAATAAAAGAAATAATGAATTCACAAAAGTGAATTTTTTTTTGTATACATATCTAGACCCTTTGTTTATTGGATGAATAAATTTCAAATTTCAAAAATTTGAAACAATTAATTTGTTTTTATAATATAATCTACAACAGTTAATTTACTATTTTGACTAATTACTCGTTTGTCCTCCTAAAATTACTAAAAATAAAATAAAATATTAAAAAAAAACTTTTTTATATTTTTACCCCCCTTCATCCATTCTTGTTTTTACTTTAAAAAAGAGTATTCCTTTTTTGGTTTAAAAAGTGAAATAAAAAAATAAGGATTCATAAAATTAAAAAAAGACAAAGGTGTAGCAGGGCATAATTTTTTTTCATTTTAAAATTTATTATTATTATTGAAACAGCACTCTCCAGGAGTAAAAGAATAATAGTGTGAAAATTAAAATTTAATATGAAACGCGCGCTCTGTTTAAGGACACTGAACGTTGGAAATGCAGTATATTAAGCAACAACGTCGTCTGCTTATTCTTCAAGGGAATCGAAGCGCCGCGAACACTTGATCCCAAGTCCCTTGATTTAGCATTGAGTTTCCACCTCTGGTATATATCTATCTCTATGCATTGTACAATTAATGGAATGAGCAACAGGAACTTGCATACGAGTATTTCGTGAATAGTGTGATTTCATTATCTCGCGTAATTCGTAGAATATACATGTACGCGAACGACTCCTTTGAACGATTCTTGTTTGCCAAAGTGCTTCTTTCGCCGTTCATTAATCATCGCGTCACTTCCCTTTTTAGACCATCGTGAACGCTGACAAGTCACGGCGCCGTGACCGTATCCACAGCGTAATTAAAAATGTATACCAATAGGATGCTAACAGATACCGATACATGGCGTCCTATGTCCATGAGAATTCGTAGATTCAATGGCAGTGTTTATATTTCAATCTTTAAAGTAAAAGAAAAAAAAAAAAAAGAAGACCGTTAATGGGTCGGATTGAAAGGCAGAATAGACAGCGTAATAGAAATAATGTCGCACAGGTTGAAATCGATAATAATTCTATTGTTGTTTTGAGAGATGTATTTCAATAATATTCGTAGCTACAATTCATCATTTACCTAACTGGTCGAATTTCGAACACTGGCGATTCTTGTGTGTAATTATTGCCAATAATCAAGAGACACTGTGAATAACAAATTTATAACCAAACCGAGAAACTGTGGATAATCGTATTACCAAAGAAGAAAAAAAACCAACCCAAGAATAATAAACCATTAATGAACGATATAATCAAGTACCGAAAGGCTAAATGAACACTGCTACATAAACCATTGAAGAACTGCGTTGTTTATATATTCCACCCGTAAAACTTCTAATTTGTAATTTGTGTATATTTGAAATGAAGCAACTGGTCATAACGGAGGCATGTACAATCAATACCGCCTAGAGAGAAAGCATGCGCAAGGAAAAATCATACATTGTTACATCACCAACAATGAGTGAAATATTGGGCGAGGTCAAAAATGCAAACACCGAGTTGAGTTGTTGAAGCAATGATTATTGCTACCATTGTTAAAGTATTGTTGAGTATCTTAGCAACAATGATTTCCTTGACTAACTCAACTCGGTATTAGCATTTTTGACCTCGCCCATTAAATGAACAATTAAGTTGTATTCGTTCGTGATTCGATATTATGAAATGATAGATATGCAAATTACCTATCCTTTCCTTTTCCTATCCGTTTATTCCTTTCACACATTATGAATTCGTCGACAAAAAGCACAACTCACTTCTATTATTTGCAAATAGATGCGACGTTTATATGCATTCTGTTCAGCACTTTTTGTCCTTGTAATTGTGAATAAATTGTGAATGAATTTCTACCAACTTTTAATATGTCTAAATTTCTTATTATCTCTTTCGAAAGTATTCCTGCATCCTTTTTTATTGTTTGAAATCGAACGACTGCACGCTAATGAATCAGACGCGAGCTAACGAACGCGCGCAACCTAACGAAGTGTGCACGTGCTACAACAATGTCTTCGTAACGGGTGAATGTTCCAAGCTGGCGTTAACAATGCTCGAAGAATCCAAATATTTTATTTAGATATTTATTTATTTATTTATTGACGGGAATACCCATTAACAAAAGAAATATTAAATACTAGCTGTTTTACCCGGCGTTGCGCGGGCTCTTTTTTGATGAAATGTTGCAAGTTCTGTGATCCAGAAAAAGAACACATGAAGAAAGATTAGAATTTTTTAGAAAGAATTCTTGTTTTATATTTTGCTAAAGGGCCGTATTTGGAGACGCCATCCATTGGGAACTTTTTCAAAGAAATCTTTTTGAATTTTGAACATGAGTATTTTCTATTTAAATTGAAAGCTTTTCTTTTTTGCTCGGGGTCAAATTCGAAAAAATTTTGATTTTTCAAATTCGGGGTGGTGCCGAACTCATGTCTCGGCAAACTCTCAGTGGTATGTCTTTCAAGAGTTCTGGTAAGACATGCTGAAGAAACATGTTGTACGTATGCCCAGTTAAGGAAGTGGGCATCATGTATGGGCTAGTCAATTGTTCATGCACAATTCCACACCAAACGTTAATACTGTAGAGCTGTTGATATGCACGGAGAAAACGTGCGTGTGGATTCTTATGGGCCCACAGGTGTGCATTGTGTGAATTAAACATTCCCTCTCGTGTAAACATGGCTCCATCTGTGAATAATACACGTGATGTGAATGTAGGGTCAATGTTATTTTGTGCTAAATACCACGTTGCAAATGCTTCACGAAGAGGGTAGTCAGTTATCTTCAGTGATTGGACCTTTTGCAGGTGGAATGGATACAGCAAATTCTCGTGCACAACTCTCCAAACATAAGTGTGGTTCACACCCAGGTTGTGCGCTACTGCACATACACTTGTTGTTGGGTTATCAGAAAATTGTTGTAGAATCTCGTTCTGTAACGCTACGTTCCTGTTACGTGGTCGTCCTGCGTTGCCCATGTTCCAGGAGAAAGATCCTGTTTCAGGAAGTCGCCGATGCAGATTCGCGAATGTCTGATAGTGAGGCACACGTCTGGTGGGGTATCTTTCCTGGTACAGCCTAACTACAGCCATTCCCATTTACTGCTCCATACACGAAATGCATGTCAGCCAATTCTTCATTTGAGTACGTCTGCATGCTGTGCTTGCAATGGTTCCAATTGACAACTAAACTTTACAATTGCTTTCTGTACTAACCATGTGTCTAATTGCATACTACTGTATGGAATTAAAGAAATGAACCATTATCCTGTGGTGGGTAAATTAATGTTATTCAAAACATTAAGCAATACTGCCTTTTTGCTAATGGGACTCCGAATAAGCTGGATGAAACAGTGGAATCTTTGTACTGTAGCTGACTACACAGTCATTTTAGAATAAAACGTTATTAACAAAAGATGTTCACATTGATCCTCTCTAACGTTTTGCCAATTTTGATGGTGTAATTTTGAAACGCCCTGTATACAGGGTGTTCATAATTGGTGTCCCGTCTTTAGGTCCAAATAACGACTCAAGGGGAACAGATTGGGGGGAAATGAATATTGATTATTTGGTTTTAATGTCCCCTAATTCAGAATAAAAACATTTCGCGAAAAACATTTTAAAGTTTTAATTTTGTAGGGGTAGGGTTTAGACCCCATGTGTTATTTAGAAAGTTGTAGAGCATCATGTAAAATGTGGGTTTACCAAAAAACCCGGTGAAAAAATCTCATCCTCTGCCCCCTTTATTGAGTGGGTAAAGTGAAAGGCATGGCTAGCTAATGTAGACAAAACCAGAAAAACTCATTAGAAACTTATTAGAACTTTATTACTTATTACAAAACAGTACATTTGAAAATGAATGAGAATGAATGAGTCGTTACTCTGAAAAGCTAATGGTCTCATTCATTCTCATTAATTTTCGAAATGTAGGCCCTACTGTTTTCTAATAAGTATGGTTTTTGTCCACATCGGCTAGCCATACCTTTCACTTTACCCATTCGATAAAGGGGGCAGGGCATGAGATTTTTTCACCGGGTTTTCTGCTAAATCCACATTTTACATGATGCTTTACAACTTTCTAAATAACACATGGGGTCTAACCCCTACCCCTACAAAATTAAAATTTTCAAACTTTACCCCTTCACCCCCAGGGACGCGAAATGTTTTTATTCTGAATTAGGGGACATTAAAACCAAATAATCAATATTCATTTCCCCCCAATCTGTTCCCCTTGAGTCGTTATTTGGACCTAAAGACGGGACACCAATTCTGAAACACCCTGTATATACATACATCCATTTTTATATATAGAGATTTTTCCCCTGAAAAAAATCCTCGTCGTCCTCGGCAGAGACTGAAGCCACATCTGCGGGAATTAGAGCAACACCACCTAGACAGAAGGCCTGATAACGGAAACGTCATACACTGTTACATCATCATTAGTCGACCATTGTTAATCATATTTCTACCAATAATAAGCCCAAAATTTGGTCGACTAATGATGATGTAACAATGTATGGCGTTTCCGTTATCAGGTCTTCTGTGTAGGAGGTGTTGATCAGAGGAGATCACGCAACCACTGAGCCATCGAGGCTAATAAGGAAAAGTAAAGTCGTCTGCTAGACAGAGAGTAATGCCCACGCAAATGGCCAGAGAGCGCCAGTGAAAAAATATCACGCTTTAAACAATGGAATTTCCCATCCTGTATTACTTCATCCTTGACCGTAGCCAAAGTAATTTTTTATGGCCTATTGTTGCAGAAACTTTGCTCTGCATTGTAGGACATGACATACATTGTTGGTCCGCGCATATCTTGGGCTCATGTCAGACAGCCAAATTCTACCCTTTCCCCATTGGGCCAACCTGACACTCGGCACATTTAAACCTTACCCTGAACCTAACGAACATCTGGTGCATGTATGAGCTCAAAAGGATAAGTGGTTCAAAAGTTTTAAGAACATTTACAGACGCACCCTGAATTTTTATATAGACCTTTCCGTTGAAACCGAAACTGGAGTAACTGCGCAGAAGCCGGACAGCAAAAAACTTGCATTTCCTGCCTTGAAATGTGCAAAAACGACTACACATCCGGAAGAAAACGGACGTTTTTTTGCTGTCTTGCTTCTGCGCAGTTGTTCCAGTTTCGATTTCAAGGAAAAGATAAGCAAATTGTGGCGCCATCTCTTGAGTAAACAAACAAACATAAACTAAGATATATGATTTTTACCCCTCCCCCCCTACTTTGGGGACATGTAAACCTTACTCTGGACCTAACGAATATATGTTGTGAATATGAGCTCAATCGGATAAGTGGTTCAAAAGTTTTTAGAACATTTACAGACGCACCCTGAGCCTGAATTTTTATATATAAAGATAATCATAAATACAAAACAAATAAAAAATAAGAGGAAAAAATAATGATATAAATAAAGCAATGAAATCACTAACGAAATAAATTAACAAGAATGATTTACCGCCAAAGCGATAAAGGAGTACATTTTCGTATTATAGCATCATACATTGATATATAGAATTAACCAACATTTTAAAACACTTTACATAAATTATATAAACATGAAATCTAAATTGTAAATTACTATTTTAGTAAACAAATGTATACAAAAAATTTTAATGAATAAACTTGACGAACTGAAGGGTTAAATGGAGAGTGAAGTTAGGCTTTATATATCTGAACAAATAAAAGTTCTATAATTTGTAAGACATTCCCACTTAATGTTAGACGAATTGAGCCTTAATTGCTGAAGCGTTATGTTTAAGCATATATCATCTTTACATATTCAATTACTTAAGTGTTTCTACGTGATCATTTACTATTGAAGCCAGCGATTAACTACTACTATTTAGCATTATGTCTCACAGTATTTAGTTTTATATACCATTAAGCCAGAGGTAACATATAGCACCATTAAAACATATACTACTAAACAATTCTGACTACCATTAATTACTCGTTATATTCGCTCAAGAAACGTCGATACGATTGTTTGATATATTACATGCCATATTTTAGCACTGAAAGTTCCAAAGGTAACATATGGTATAATATGGTACCACTGGGCACGTGCTACTTAACAATTTCCCACTATTATTATTTACTCGTTATATTCGCTCAAGAAACGTCGTTACGAGTTGCTTGATATATTATATTCCCTATCTTTTCATTAAAAGTTCTAACGGATCCATATAGCATCATATGGTACCATTAGGGCACGTGCAACTTAACCAATTCCCACTATCATTATTTATTCGTTATATTCACTCATGACACGTTGTTACGAATTGTTTGATATATTACACGCCATATCTTAGCATTGAAAATTCCAATGGTACCATATGGTTTCATATAGTACCATTAGGGCACGTGCTATTAAACAAATTCCCACGATCATTATTTACTCGTCATATTCGCTGAAAAAACGTCGTTACGACTTGTTTCATATATTACATGCCATATTTTAGCATTGAAAGTACAAACGGTAACATATGGAATCATGTAGTTCCATTAGGGCACGTGCTATTTAACAATTTCCCACTATCATTATTTACTTGTTATATTCACTTATGATATGTTGTTAAAAGTTGTTTGATATATTACCTGCCATATCTTAGTATTGAAAGTTCCAATACCATATGGTTTCATTAGTACCCTTAGGGCACGTGCTATTTAACCAATTCCCGCTATCATTATTTATTCGTTATATTCACTCATGACTCGTCGTTACGAGTTGTTTGATATATTAAATGCCATATCTTATCATTGAAAGTTCCAATGATACCATATGGTTTCATATAGTACCATTAGGGCACGTGCTACTTAACCAATTCCCACTATCATTATTTACTCATTATATTCGTTGAAGAAACGTCGTTACGACTTGTTTGATATATTACATGCCATATTTTAGCATTGAAAGTACCAACGGTAACATATGGTATCATATAGTACCATTGGAGCACGTGCTACGTTACAATTTCCCACTATCATTATTTAGTCGTTATATTCACTCATGACTCGTCGTTACGAGTTGTTTGATATATTACATGTTTTATCTTAGCATTGAAAGCTCCATTGGTACCATATGGTACTATTAGGCACGTGCTAGTAAACCAACTACCGTTATCATTATTTACGCTTTATATTCATTCATGATATATCCTTATACTTACACGTGCCACTAGACCAATATCTGCTATCAATATTTACTTTTATATATTCGTTCATTAGACGTCGTGGCGATTTATTTTGTATATTACATGCCATATCTGGTTAGAGGAAATTTTTAAGGGGTTATCGTAATGTTACCATTAGAGTACATGGTAATCATAAGAGTTTTTTGATATGTTACTTACTATATCTTAACATGGAAAAATTTCGGGGGGGTATCATAATAGTACAATTAGAGCGCGTGCCACTGTACCAATTTCGACCATCTTCGAACTCATCCGTGCCATTTCCCATATCTATCGATTGGTGAAAACAGATTTTTAAAATCTTTCATACTTTATGAGAAAATCGAGTTACGGACAGACGGACGGACGGTCGGACAAGGCCAAAGCATAAAGCACCTTTCGGTACTTAATAATTTGGTATTATGTATTCTGCTGATTGATGGCTACAAAGTAGCCGAAATGCATATACGACTTAATAAACTGTTGTGGACAAGATTGATTTTCTTCTTTTGTAATAACAAATTTATTCAATCTCCTCTTCGGTTTCATACATTAAATTTTCTATTTTTAATCTCACAAATCTTCTTTTTGTGGGTGAAAGTTCTCTGAGTCTATGAGCCAGACTCTGACAATAGAGAGATATTTCGTCATGTTCATTAAATAAATCTGATGAGTCCTCTGAAGATTGTTTGCATTTTCTCTGTCGAGGATTTATCAATCTGTAAATAGAAAATTATCATATTTCATGGTCTTAAATAATAGAGATGACTTTATAGCCTGTTAATTCAGAGGTATGAAAGGTTCAGTCCCAGAATAAGGAAACACAGAAGCCTCCCTTCATTTACTGAGGCACACGTGCTCGAGTGCACCCTAGTGGCCGGGCTATAACACTAAATAGCAGACGATAGGACCAATTTTTTTTCTCTACAGGATGATTCAAAATTCAACGTACAACGTTTACGAGAAGTAATATGGGCAATTCTAAGCAAAAAATTTCGTATGAACTTGGTGTCTGAATTTGAATGATATCCGAGATATGAATAGAAATAAAGATGCCACCACCAAGATCAATAAGGTAATGACTCAGGTTCTACAAACCTCAATTCCAAATATCAGGTTGTTGCAAAAGTTTTTTCCGGATTTTTATTCCGACACAAAAACGACTTGAATGACAGATTCAGCTCATGCAGATGCCGGGCAATGGTTGAAAAGTGAACCTTGAACTGTTCTGCGAGTTTCCTCGTTATTACATTGTGATCTTCATCAATTGCTTGGCGTAGATCACCATCTGAAATCATGATTGGCCGACCAGAGAGGTGCATCTTGAAGAGTGCTGTCTCCGCGTCTGAACCGGCGATACCATTCTTCTACTGTACGTAAACTACCAGTGCCATCACCTAAACGTTGGCAAATGTTTCGGTGACATCGCGCAGCACTGATCTTTCCAGAATACTCGTAGAAGATTATTGCTCGAATATGCTCGCGTGAAAGGTCCATTTCAGATTGTTGATGGCACTCACAGATGTATAGTCAGAAAGTTGATTCTTGGATGTAATATAGCAAAGATATTCAGGAATCGAATGCAATAATTTGTTTGAAAGCATATGAACACCCCCCTCAGAAAATGAGCCCTTCTTGGGCACGGGTTCCAGAACCGGAAGAAACTTTTGCAACAACCTGATATGCTGGGACACAATGAAAAGTTGCATATACAAAGTACCGATTGGTTTGTTAGTTATGTACATTGTGTAGTAAATTGTTAAAAGTATAAAAACACAGATTCAACATAATTCCTTTCACAAACTTTATTGCTATTTTAAGAAATGCAGGCTATATTGTACATTGGTGCGCAACAAGTGCCACAAATGTTGGAACAACGCTTACATTTTCCACATTTTTACCACTGCGTTGCGTCGCCTTTCCACTTAATGACACTAGCCAACCGTTTTGGAAGCAACGACACCAGGTTGTCTAATTTTTCGACTCCAATTTTTTCCCATTCCTGCTGAATACAGGCTTTTAATTGTGCAACTGTGCGTGGTCTGCGTTGGCGCAATTTGCGCTTTATAATGCGCCAAAAGTTTTCAATAGGAGACAGGTCAGGACTGCACGCAGGCCAATCAAGTACCCGCAATCGACGATTACGCATCCAGGCCTTCGTAGAACACGCAATATGGAGCTTGGCATTGTCCTGTTGAAATATGCCAGGACGCTGATGAAATAATCGTCGTTTAGATGCCAACATTTGTTCCTCTAGAATCCGTATATAGCGCTCAGCGTTAAGAGTACCATCACAGAAGTGCAGGTTGCTCAAACCCTGGGCACTCATGCACCCCCATGCCATGACTGAGACTGGTTTTTGAACCGTACAGTGGTAACAATCTGGGTGGTCCTTTTTGTCCTTACTCCGAAGAACCCGACGTCGATTATTTCTGTAAACGAATTGAAAGGTGAATTCATCAGACCATAGGATGCGTTTCCACTGAGCTATGGACCATCTTGCATGAGCTTGTGCCCACTGAAGTCGACGGCGTTTCTGGACGGTATTGATGTATGGTTTGCGTTGAGCATAGTAAAGCTTTAGGTTTGCATCTCTGAATACAGCGAAGAATTGTATTGGTCGATACACGTTTTCTAAAGAATCCCTGAGCCCATGAGGCGATTTCGACTACAGAAGAATGCCTATTTTTAAAGCGATATCGCCGGAAGGATCAAAAATCATGTGAGTCAAATACTGGTTTTCGTCCTTCACGTACGGAAATTTCACCAGATTCACGGTAACGTTTAACAATATTATAAACGGTAAAGGGAGGCAGATTCGAAATCCTAGCAAATTCCCGTTGCGATTCATTATTTTCATACCTTTGGATTATTCGTCTTCGCAAGTCGTAATTAACGGGTTTTCCTCGACCCATAACGGTGACACAACCGCGGAATCCGATTTTTCTGCGTCTCAAATGCTCATGCAATCTCGAATTCGTCACGTTCTAGCCGTTTCACGAACATTCGACCACGTTCTAGCCGTTTCGCGAATATTCGACCACGTTCGGGGGCTTCTTCTGCGCATGTCCCAACTATTTTGACACGTGTTGCGAGCATACACGTCAGCATTTTGCGTAAGTGCAAATGTTTCAATGAAATAATCATACAGGGTTTCCCGTAAGTCGTGGTCGTAAATTTAATTGTATGTATATTCAATAGCAAGGAACAAAAAACTCCCTATGAATATAGGTCGAACAACGCACCGTTTCCGAGAAAGAATGAGTTTATTGACAAATGGAGCAACAACCCGTACAGGTGTTCCTTTGATAGTATCTCGTGTACTTTGACCTTAGAGCATATGCTCAAAATATCCACCATGAACGCGGCAGCATGCTTCAGCTCTTCTCCTCAAAGAGGCAAGCAAACGTTCGCAAAGACCAGCATTCTCTCGCATGTTCTCAAAGGCGTTCTCCACGCGATGGTGCAGGACGTCCACAGTATCCATTCGTTGCGCATACACGTGCTCTTTTAGATAGCCCCAGATGCAAAAAGTCCAATGGGTTCAAGTCCGGAGATCGAGGAGGCCATGCACGTGGTCCACTCCGACCAGTCCACTGTTGGTGAAAGGTGATAGTCAGGTGATTCCGCACAGCCAGTTGATAATTAGCGGGTGCACCATCACGTATGAACCATATTTGTTGGCGAATCGCGAGGCACATTATAATATTCTATCACGATTATTCTATCAGTTATAAATTATCACGATTATTCTATCAGTTTTAATTACGACCACATCGCAAACGGGTTACAAAACTCCAAAGTCTGTGTGTAATAGTTTTTTTAGTGTGTCCCAACATTTTTGAAATTGAGGTTTGTATAACACTTAGGATGATGAAATTTGGGGGAATAATAGGGTACATAAAATTGTGTATACCCATTAAAATTTGATCGAATTCCAACGAGTAGCTTCCGAGTTACGCATTCAACATCGAGCACTGTTACAATGCTGAATGTGCAAAAAGGAAACTACTCGTTGGAATTCGATCAAATCTTGGTGGCAGCATTTTTATTTCTGTTCATATCTCGGTTATCGTTTAAATTTGGATCCACGTTCATATGAACGTTCTTTTGCGTAGAATCACCCATACTACCTCCCTTAAAAGTTTGTACATTGAATTTTGAATCGCTCTGTGTTTTATGATAGGATAACCACTCGTTATATTATTAATTTTTGGCGCGAATTAGAGAAATCCTGAAAAACTTTCACATCGCCAACATGCTTATCACAAAAGGAAAGTACTGCTCTCCAATTGGATGCATTAATACTCATGGGAATGGTGAAAAAAATATAATTTTTCAGATTTCCCAAGAATGAGAGCAGGTGATACAAGATTAATTCATGTCAAAAACTACGTGTAATGCTATAGTGCAATTTAAAGATTTAATAAAAACATTAAAAAAATATTATGGGTCATTCCACGTCAGTTCAGGCAGGCATTGGCACTGACCTCTCGGATTTTAATGAAATTTGGTATATACAATTGCCCTATGGAGTTGGTAATGAATGCCAAATATTATTAATTTTTTTTCATTTTTATGGAAGTTAAGGACATTTAAAAATTTCGAAATTTGAGTGGGAGCCTTATCTATGAAGTACTGTAACTTCGGTTGTATTTTACTTAGAAAGATGTAATTGGTGACATATGAAAGCTCTTTAACTGTAGATTCTATAGGAAATTTTTAAAATTGTATTATGCATGCGCAAATATTTGAATTTAATAAAAATATTTTATTTATACAAATTTCTCAAATGGTGGGCATTTTTTTTTTCGTTAAAAAATTATTAATATCGTACACATACTTTCATAAAAACAATACAAAAAATTCAAAACTGTGTTTTGCTCCGTTTTGAAGATATTAATTTTTAAAGCTTGAGCTCCAAGCAACGGGAGTCAGATAATAAGGACTTGACTACTCGTACTGGGAAGAGAAGGCATGTAAACTTGGGACCATTCATTTATTTACGTTTTATTATTTATATAAATAGTATTATTAATTATAATTACACGAAAAAATAAAATCAATAGTAGCATTACAATAATAATTATATCAATAGGAAAAATGTTTCTTAGAAATTTCAGATTTTTTTTTCCGGAAGTCAGAAAAGCATTGAGCACCTGTTAAATAAGAAGATAATTTAGTATGAAAATATAAATTTGTATTATGATGTCGAATTGTTAGTAATAAAGAAAGTATATTTACTTTATACTTCCTCAGAGTCAGTCACTTCTGAGTTACCCTGAAGGACGAGATGAGTTGCAGAGGCAGCTGAAGTTGATACAGGCTTCATTATACGGGGTGATTCAAAAGTTATGCCTAGTTTACACAGTGCGAGTTTGCGTGCGAGTACTGTGTGCGAGTTATTGCAGTACAGTTGCTGTCATTGTGTGAACAGCTTACGCGAGTTACTGTTATGTGCGAGCAGGTCAGCAGATGGCGTGCGAGCTACTTCAAACTTTTTTGTTTTTACTCGCTACTCGCCCATCCCATCAAGGTTACAAGGTCATCACAGGTCAGTTGCTCGCACGTAGCTCGCATCATTTGTACACAAATCCAGTAGCTCGTAAGCCAGCGGAACTCGATAACGTATTTTTTATATATCGCGTGCATTTGGATTTTAAACTGAAAATGGCGCAAAGATGGTCTGCACAAGATAATATTAATGAATTCAAGTTGTGCAGGTGTGACTCTCAACTGCTTTATATTCGTGTGGGTCTTCGTGATACAACTTCTTGAAAATGGTACATGATGCTCCTGAATTTCTTTCCATCCATTCTCTAATCTATATCTTTTTTTTTTTCTTTCAGCTTTCTGTTTAACAGATTGTTCAAATTCAGCACACAGTACTTTGGTCATAGATGTTATGACAGTCCTTTTTATTAAAGCTTGCTGGCTCAACATTATCACACAGAATCAGTGTTCTCTCTCTCTCTCTTGACTCGCACTGTGTAAACAGAAGAGCCAAGTGCAGCTACTGTCATTTTTTTCATGCGAGTACTTAAGGCGAGCTACTCTCTACTGGACAGGTTAGCAGCTCGCACTGTGTAAACTAGGCATTAGTGCGCAGTAGTGCATGGAAACATGTACATGTACGTCCCCACATCAATGCCCTTTCTGCAGGATGTCTTTGCTGATCGAATCATCTCGCGTGGCATCTGGCCTGCACGCTCGCTGGACCACACACCTCTCGATTTCTTCCTTTGGGGTGCCTTGAAAGGTAAAGTGTATGCAAACATTCCGCACACTTTGCCTGAGCTGAAAGAGGAAATCACAACTGAAGTTCAGCAAATCTCACCAGCCATATTGAGCAGAGTGTTTCACAACATGCAGCTGCTCTTTTATCTTGTCATCAGGAATTGAATGTCCCTTAAGGTGCTTTTTCTTCTTTGGGAAATGGTGAAAGTCGCAAGATTTGTCATCTTTGAACTGTAGGTGCTGCAACACCTGTAGTTTGCGGATGTATGTTATCGTGCTGCAGAAGATGGTCCAAAGCTGCCATTCAATCCTGGTGTCGACAACAAGTTGAATTTTCTTTTAAAAACTTAATGAGTTCACATTGAAAGGAATAAAAAACAGCTGTAGAATGTTTAAGACAGTCGGATATTACCACAAAATTTATATTTCTTAGGATGCCTTGTCTATCTGAAGAACTGTAACTTACAAACAGATGTATTGTGGTTTGGAACTAGAGCTTTAAAAATTAATATCTTCAAAACGGAGCAAAACACAGTTTTGAATTTTTTGTATTGTTTTTATGAAAGTATGTGTAAGATATTAATAATTTTTTAATGAAACAAAAATACCCACCTTTTGAGAAATTTGCATAAATAAAATATGTTTATTAAATTCCAATATTTGCCCATGCATAATAAATTTTAAAAATTTCATATAGAATCAACAGTTAAAGAGCTTTCATATGTCACCAATCCCATCTTTCTAAGTAAAATACAACCGAAGTTACAGTACTTCATAGATAAGGCCCCCATTCAAATTTCGAAAATTTTATATGTCCGTAACTTCCAAAAAATTTAAAAAAAAAAATAATATTTGGCATTCATTACCAACTCCCTAGGGCAATTGTATATACCAAATTTCATTAAAATCCGAGAGGTCAAGTGCCAAAAATATAAAATTTCTGCCTGAATTGATGTGGAATGACCATATAAATAAAAGATATGTTTTATTACAAGAAGTAATGTGTGTTGTATATTCCACGACATACAAAACCCTCTTTTGTAACAGTTTTTACACTCTTTAACGGAATTGTTTCCAACCTATTCCGTATCATTGATACGATTCCGCATTGCTCGCTCTTCACTGTTAGTACAGTCCTACCGCTACTGGCGCTGTGTGCGCTGCATGGTATTCGTGCCTCACACGATTGCACAGGAATTGACACGAGTGTCGCTTCTGTGTTTCCTTATTCTGTGGTTCAGTAATGTAGAACAGCACTGCACTTATGAAGATAGAGAATGGAAAATTTTGTTGAAATAAAATTTTGAATGCAATTACGCTCATCAGGGCTAAAATTTATCAATAAATTTATCAAAATATTGTTGAAATAGATTTATCTAAAGTTTACTATAACTGAAAACAGAGAAATTGTAACGTGTATAACTAACTTGCCTGTAAATTAAATAATTTGATATAGAAAGACTGCAACAAATTTCGAACAAGTCATCTGGTTCTGTCATGTTTATCTTTATAGTTCTATAAACAATTTTAAGAAGTTCATTTAAATTATACTTTACTCATACTATTGTTAGGCATGAAAAAAAACAACAAAAAATACAAACAAACCTCAAACTTACTCTATGCTTGAATGTAGGAATCCATACAAAATTGGATAAATATCCCAATTAGGCTTTTTTACTTTTGTGCTTGCTGCTCCACTGGGCAATTCAAGGGTCTTTTTTTCTTTAACGAATCTATCTCTAAGGCTTTTCCACG
>JAHWFO010047480.1:0-20561 GCA_023313115.1 Rhysida immarginata | reverse complement strand
AGAAAAAATAGGGGGAAATACAATTAAAAACACTAATGTGAAAGATTGACTTTATTTTTCATAATAATGAAAAGGCAAAACAAAAGTTATTTTTTAATAGCATAGTAAATATGAACATTACTGTATACAAAAAGCAAATATTCAAATACCATCGCTAGTCATTAATTATTAAAAAAAAACAAAAAATGGGTTATGTTTTATGATATTACACATTTCCATGTTATCGAATAAAAAGCTCTCTCTGTTAAGGACAAGGAGAATGCTCTTGTATAATGAGAAAGAACAATTTTGTCCGAACCGTTCCAAAAATTTAGTGATTCTTCCAAAGTTTTATGCATAAAATAGTCTTTATCAATGCTCCATTTTCATCATAAATGAAATAAAATTAATTTTAAAATGCAGACGGCCTCATTCATATTTATGGATTTTATTTTATTAAATTTTAATTGTTGTGGTTAAATAGCTGTAGGAATCAATTTTTCCATAATTACATTCCACACTGTTTATTGCGCTAAATAATTTTTTTTGTTCTTATTTTTAATAAAATAATCCTCTTTTGTAATTTTAAAATATAATTCCTTTGTATTTATCGGTCTCTCGATTAGAAATGCTCCCGGGTACTACTGCAAATGCATTAAAAATGCTTCCCTCACTTCTCGGGCATACAGCGCCATCTGATTGCAGTGGAAACTTTGCAAACTAAATTTATTGTCAGGCGTTTTCAGGCCAAGTGGACAGGCCTTTCTTATCGGTGGCTACAGAAAAGCAGAGGTGAAAGTGGGTATTGACTCGCTTTCAGAAAAGTGACTTTTGAGACGTCGCTTTTCTGAAAATGACGTCACTGAAATTGACTTAAGCAAGAAAGTGAGAAAAGCGAGAAAAGTTAAGAGGTTGTGAACGCGACTAATGTTTCCGAGAATTATCTTCTCTCACCCCCATTTATAGAAATTAACAGGTTTTTTTTTGCATTAATCATTGTTAAATGTTTATCATCAATACTATTCTATAATAAGAACAAAAAACTGGATCCTAGAATTCATTTCTTTGATTTCCAAGGGCTTCCGATGGATATTAAGTGGTTTTTGTTATAATTTATTTGAATTTTATTTTTACTATTATATACATTATAATTTATTTGACATTTATATTTGGAGGTATTTATAATAAATTATTTTTTTTTTTAATATTTTTACATATAATGGAAGAAACTGTAAAATTCTTAATTTTAACTGTAAAAACAATTATTATTGGATAGATGAATGTTTATAATAAAAATAAGAAAATAATATTTTTATAATAATAATGAATCTATTTATTACCTTTTGAATAAATGAGAAATTATAATAATTATAAACCCATTACTTATAGAATAAAAAAATAAAAAGTCAAAGATGTTATCTGGAGCTCAAAACCATGATAGAGGCGTCACTTATCCACGCGACAGCCTTGAATAATTTGCACAAAGATTCCATCAGAAACAGATGAACCTCCTTCATTTATTGAAAAATAATAATTATTAACTGGAGATACGTCTCCAAGCTTAGGTAATGATTTTTCAATTGAAAAATCCTTCATTTATTCCTGATTACATGAAATAAATTGCAATAGAGTCAAAATGTAGATAGCAAAGCGATCAAAGCCAGCTCAAGTTAACAGGAGAAGAAATGCTTGAGGGGGGAGGGACATCTATGAGCAGTGAGCGATATACGGATCTAGTAAATTTGAAGGAAATGTATCTTTTCTTGACTTGCAAATCATCGGCGCCATTCATAATATTCATCCTATCCCATATTAACTGCTCAAAGCTAAGATAAAAGTGCTTAAAACGTTGCATTTCTCCACTATGTGACGCGATTCGGCCACCTTGCTCGATTCCATAGTTGGGCAGCTAATCTGTAATAGATGGCGGTACAAGCTCTCACTTTCTTTGTATTGAACGGAAGGCGTACAAGGTTGCACCAGGTTCTCCCTCTTCCCTGGTGCAACGGAACGTAGTCACTGCGTTTCTCGCATCTGTGATTGTGTAAGAGCTTTCAAGTCATTTGGCTTGGGGCTTTTAGCATGCTCATCCAACACCACCTCCACAGAGCAGCTTTTAGCATGCTCACCTCTGTGGAGGTGGTGTTGGCTCATCCCGCTTCAGTCTTTGGGATATCTTCATTTTCTGCACAGATAAGAGAGGTGCAACGCACTTTTTAGTCACCCGAGAAAACTAATCAGTAAAACAAATCCACAAGTGGCAGTTTTATCTCTTACGCAAGCCTTTGTTTTTTACTGTCTGGAGTTTAATTTTATCTCAAAGGGATGTAGCTTAATAATAATAATAAGAATGAAAAAATATTCTTTATTTTAAATTGGAAATAACGAAAGCAATGTTTATAATGCTCCTAAGCCTGGTTTCCACATGTATTATTGCAGGAGTTTGCTCTATACCCTGTCTCAGCGTCAGTTGAGAGTGACGTCACGGAACGACGTCGTTTACCAGGCATAGTGCACAACATCGTATCTTCCGCCGTTAGGCTTGTACTACGCTAGACCGTCCTATAATCACGTGGCTTCTCGAAGTAGATTAGTCGAATGGTATCTGTCCGATATAATTTTATTAAAGTTAATGTTTAAAATATTTTAATCTCTTCGTGTAAACTCTATCATCTTCGATTTCTGACACATCTCTTTCACGTTAGTTCTTCATGTAGGAAGAGGAAGCCGCCATTTTCATTTTACAATCAAATAATCTCGACTACAGATCAACTTCATTCTAATTAGTTTTTGTTTGTTTTTTAATTTTATCAAATGGCTTTTCTATCCGCCGATTTTTTTATTATATCGAGAAGAAAAATATAAAATATGATTGCAGAAAGAATTTTGAACTTTTTATATAGAAATTTATTTGAACTATTTCTTCATGCGGATGAACTATAACCGTTTCATTCGTGACGTCACTCTCAACTAAAGCTGATACAGGGTATAGATGTATCCATTGCTTTTTTTGTATTAACTCTCGAGTTTCAGGGAACAACAATGCTGTTATATGACACAATAAAAGTTATGGTCCTAAGTTTTCTTGTTATCCGTTCAGTGGCGCCATGCTACAAAACGTTTGAAAGAGGACCTACTGCGCTAGAAGTTCATGTGAAAATTCAAGAAGTAATTTTTCCTGGCTGATCAACTAAGAAACAACCAGTTGAAAGTTCCTGAACAACAACAAATTTTAAGTTTAAAAGAAGGATAGGACGAGCCACTTTGCTATAAATATCGCAGGTGGGTGGTTGGGGAACGTCAGAAACAGACCATTCGGTGTCGCCATAGAAGCAGCAGTGCCACTCCATTGGCCACAAAGAACACTGGCTTTAAAATCTAAGTTGGTGAGGAGAAAAATACAGAATGTCCCACAACGAAATGGAAAACATTCGTGGAATTTACTCACAAAGTCCCAACAAGTAAAGGCATTGTGCCATCAGAGAAGTTACCAGAGTAGTGGAAGAGGTAGACGTATTTGCAGCCAAGCAGTGCCCCGCCACATTGGCAGAAATACGTACGCAGTTATCTCAAGCAGCATTTTCCAGAACTCTGGATTGACTATGGTGATCGAAAGATGTGCCCTTGATGTTGTGCAACCCCCTCCCCCTTTCCCCCAGGTTTCCTGACCTAATTCCTTGCGATTTTTTTCCCTTTCGTTGTACGTGAAGGAAAGGTGTTCGTACCCCCACTACCACAGGATTTACAGCAATTAAAGCAGCAGCTAGGCAACGCGGTCGACTCAGTTGTTCAGGCTATGATACCAGTTGTATGGCAAGAACTGGATTATCGTCTAGGCGTCTGCTGTATCGCACAGGGCATCCACATCGAGCTTCTTTGAATGTCCATAGAAACTTTGAGAGTTATCCTTTCATGTTATTTCGGTTTTTGTAAAATAAATTTATGTCGTGGGTATGTTTTCTTTCTGTATCATTCATTTTGAATTGAAGGATTCAGAACCATAATAGGCCCAGTGCTATTCTTTTTAGCAACTGAAAAAGCGAGGGTTAAAGTTTGTAAGCAAATGTACAAGTTCATGTTTTCGAATAATCTAAACATCTGTATTTCATACAATTCAAACGATGAAGATGGATCGTTTGAATATAAGATAAATCCTCATCTGCACTCCCAGATGAAACCAGGTTCTTATTTGGTTTTACATTGTAGATCGAGATGGCCCATTATGGTTCTCAAACCTTTAATTTTCTGTATAATTTTGACTTTAAAAAAAGCATACGTCAGTTGTCAATAATAAAGAGCGCCATAGTCTTGTTATTACAGTTTAGGAATTGTTAAATTAATTAATGAGAACTTTAAAAGAGAAATGCACTTTCATTATTCGAGAAAAATGCAGCACATAGTCCTGAACCCTAGTAGTAGGTAGAAAGATGCGACTGAATATACAGAATTTTAATTTATTTTGTTATACGTCAAATGGGAATTGCTTCCCTTTTTTTAAAACTAATTGTAGAAGTTCTTCAAGACATTGGCGTCCAAATTTGACTCATGAAAAAACAATCAAAACTATACCAGAACGTTTACTTCTTCTCCAGCAAAGCCATATACTCCAATTTGTTGCAACTCAATCATCTGAATGGTAGTCTAGATTAAGGATGTTATCGAGCTTCGACTCCGATAGATCGCAACTTCCCATTCCGACCTTCGGAATGGAACATAAACCACGCCTTTTTAGCACTTTTCTACTTCAGACTCCGACTTCGTTTCCTTTAAAATCACCTCTGTAACATCCCTAGTCTAGATCAGTGCTTCTCAAATTTATGGAGATTAAGGGCCCAATGAAATTACAATGGCCCGCGGAATCAAGCAAAAAATTATTGCCGAAATACACAGTAATAAAAAATCACAAATGTGTGACAGTCTGTGTTAAAATTAAAAAAAGTAAAAATATATAATAAAATAAATACTTCCTCTTCGAACATTTCGCCCTCCATTTTAAAAAGGCACTGATCTCGAGCCAGAAATCTGAATTACGTTCGTGGCATCAAGTCCGTAAATCATTTGAATACAGAGGAAATGTAAATCCCGTTACTGAAGTGTGAATGTAGGCATTTAATTTTATCTAGCGTACTTTTCATGTCACCTCTGTCTTAAATTATGCTACGAATTTTCCTGGAAAATCTTCCGATAAAATGGTTAAGATGTTATGACTTTCAGAGCGTTTTCACACACATCAGCAAACATGGATCCGTTGCTAGTGTTGAAAACTTCGAACCCTCTTATGATCTCATTGTTTAATAATTATTAGGTTCGAGTTGGTTGTAGACCTTGTCTTTCACGTGAGCCAAAATAATAAATCTAATGGCATGAGGTCAGTTATATATGGGGGTCAGTCGTCGCCACATCCATAGTACTTGGGTTAATCAAATGTATTAAATACGTTAAACCAAGGATGGATGAAAGATGCCTTGTTCATCCATCCTGGTTAAACAAAATGCCTTGATGCCACGAGCATACTCAAACAATTACACTTATATTAATTCAAGCAGAAAAACTAATGCTTAATTCTTGATAGGTAGTGCCATCCTGCATCTTATCTGTAAGAAGCAAATGATACTTGCACTTTCGCTAAGTGGAAAGTCGGAACGCAAAGACGTAGCTGGAGGTTAGACACCTAGAGCAGTGGTCCTTAAATTTGTCGCCCCTTCCCCTTGATTAATAAATTATCAAACATCAAATTTAATAAAAGAAAAATGTAAAATGCAGAGACCTGCACTGTAAAATGGACAACTCTACTGTAAAAAATTTTTCAATGCAATAAGCAAAAAAAATGCGGCCACTGAAAGATACCACCCCATTAGCTCCCCTCTCGCTACGCCCCTGTCGGAACGGACTGTGAAGCATACAAAAAATTGTTTTCTGTCGTTTGAAATTAGAGACTGTTTCATGATAAACTGGAATCTTTGAAATCGTTGATAAGCCATGTCTTTACGATTGCTGATAAGTTCCAGGTTAAATAAATAATCAGGTTTCTTAGGTTTCCTTTTGTTATCCTTTCTCAAATATGGGCCGCTTATTTTGAAAGTGGTGGCTCCATTTTTTCACAGTTTGAGACAATTAAGAAATTAGTATCTTGTATATTATCATGAAATTTCGGATACCAAAGAACTATCAAATCATATATCGATATCGTGTTTTTAGATATAATCTCTAAATTGTATATAAATATAAGCTTTTCTAAAAAATCAGACTTTCTGTAATAAACGGTCCATATTATATTCTTTATACAGAATGGAGGAATGACATGTAAATGGGGTTTCAAAGAAGAAAACTAACACTGGTTATTTCGGTATAATTATCTATACGTTGTGTTTTAATTCCCTAAATATAAGCATATACAAACAAATTTTGGTAAAACAACAATCCAATATCCTGTATGAATGTTTAAGTAAATCTCAAAATTCTTAAGAATCCAATATATTAAGTTGTATAATTGCATTAGCTTAAACCGAGATAAATTCATGTTACATTGCTAAAATAAATTTAGAAATAAAAGTTTGAATAAGAAAATCTTGTCCTAAAGTCAAAAAAATATGAGATCCATGAATCAATCAATCAAAATAACCAGATATTTTCAAGAAACGCGTCTGTTATAATAAACCTACTGTTACCCTTCCTAAATAAGTAAATACTGAGACCCACCCTTGTTAATTTTCTGACATTGTTCTCCGGCTTCAGTGTGGATTGTATGTTACACATATTGAAAGCTTTGTTCCTTTTCGAAAATCAAAGTCTACTTACTTTTATAAAAAGCATGCTAACACGATCAAGTACCACAAACGCATAAATAATGAATTATGAATATGCAAACATCATATTTAGTAGATTTCCAAGAGTGCTGTATATCGAATTTCTATATTTAGCAAGCCTAAGCACTCTCCTGCCTTTTCCCTTCGGACAATTTTCCTGTCATTCCTACATTCCTGGATAGTGTCAGGTGATGATACAAACTAGAGATATCTTCACATTTCCATAACTATCAGGAATTTAAATACAACTGTAACAATACAGGATTACATAAAATAATAACATTGCTTGATTTAAGTGTTATTGAATATCAAATTCTAAAAAATAATTTTGTTGTTATTTTTAATAATGTGACCTTTTTTATTCTTGCCATTTGTTCATATTCTTTCTTCATACACTCTTAATTAAATTTAATAATGAAGCTTAATAATTTTTTATCCAAAGAATAATTACTGTATATAATAACGCTTGAAAACAAAATAAACTTTATGAAGATCCTTCAAAATATAAATTTTAACCAGTTATATAACAGAAATTGGCAATTTCTTAACCCCAAGTACGACGAACACTAAAGCAGCACTGTAATGTACACTCATGCCACAGGTATGCATTTATCACAGACTGCATATTAGCTTATTCTTTAGTATACTAATACGATATACTAATATACACTAATCGATGCTCACTCGGAGAAGTGCACATTACAGATATGAAAAATAATAAATACACCATAGTAGAAAATGGCAAAAATACACTAAGGTCAAATGATGCAATGACTTTTGTTTGTAAATGTAAGAATAAAATAACAACGAAATTATTTAATAAAAATTAATATTCACCATTTATCTTAGAATGTTGCATAACTATTTATGTTCACCTCAATGAAAATCAAATGTTACTTCATGCCTGATAGATAACGAAATATGCTCATCAAAAATCTTGTGCCTCTAGTTTGTATTTTCACGAAGCACTAACAAAAGATGTTGGACTCCAACAGTTGGAGATTGATAACGCGTATAATGACGGAAATTGAAAAGGATTGGCTGTTATTCAATAAATTTTGTATCTTTACAATTTGGTACAAAATTTCAACCAAAATACATTTAAAATTTTATCCATAATTATTTATCCGTAAAATTAAAATTGTTTTGCATAATTCTGTATATGAATGAGGATGCTGGAACAATATCTTCTTCGTCGTAGTCGGCCATTTCGTGCTTGTCGAGTCTTCCATTTCATGCCTGTTCGTGAACCTCACAAAAATGACGAAATGATATGGCCAAATAGGCCGCACAATTCGTATTTCCAATTTCATAACAATCATTTACAATAAAAACAAATGGGCTATGGTTATGTATTTATGCGCACTAACGCAGGCTAATTTATTCACATAAATCTATTCTAAAAATTGCACAGCATAGAGATTTTATTGTGATGTTTTAGTACGATTCTTAATGAAGTAAATATTTTGCTCTAACCACCCGTGAGAACCGTACGTTTCGTGAGAATAAAAGATAATCATTACGGATTAGCTTTCCTTTTGATTCTTCCAAATGGTAATTGTCAGATCATATGCACATTATAAAATGTATCCTATAGATCGGTCGGTTTCATCAGTGTTAATTGCCCTAAACAGTGTTTAGTAAACACACAATAAATAATCTAAGCTAAAAAGACATTTCATGTTCACTGTAATGGCTACCATTTCGTGTAATTGTTACATTGAAGAATAAATGAGAGTTTAATCATTATTTAAATTGGTAGAATATTTTTTATAATTTGTAACTTATTATAAAATTGAATAATAATTTAAAGTACTTTCAAATACGAAATTTAAAGCACTTTCAATAACGAATCTAACAAAATGTTACTGTTTACTCCCCCCCCCTCCCCGGACGCATGCACGGCGGGGGGGGGGGGTATATCCTTCATCTGTTCCTGCTACATGTATATCCTATCCCTATCTTTTTTGTATGGGGTCATTCGTGATTTTTTTTGTTTGTATGGCGTTATTTGTATGATTCCGTTCACGTATTTCACGCGACAATTTATACTGTGAAATATGACATGAGTGTAGACCGAAAAGAACACTTATGTCCTGAAATAAATTAATACTCCCTTAACAGGAGTCAATTGAGCATCCGTGATCAAGATGAAAAATTAAAGGAAAAATTCCGCGAGTTGGATTCTAATTAGGGAACAGGTGTAGCTAGCTCCTTACATCTACCAAGTGGTCCTTGGTTCAAATCCAGGTTACAGAATTTTTCCTTTCATAATTACAATGTATAAAAAAGAAGGAAAATTCCGTAACCAAAATCGAACCAGAGTACACGATTTTTCGTTCTCTTTTCTATACTGTAATTATAAAATGTTTCCTATAGATCGGTCTGTTTGAAACGTTGTTAATTCCCCTATGCACAGAAGAAATAATCTAAGCAACAAAGACGACATTTCATGTTCACTGTGATGGCTACCATTTCATGAAATTGTCACATTGAAGAATAAATGAGAAATTAATCATTATTTAAAAAGGTAGAATATTTTTTGTGTAGTGAGACGTATCTTACAATTGAATAATAATTTAAAGTACATGTACTTTCAAATACGGAATTTAAAGTACATGTACTTTCAAATACGAATCTAACAAAATGTTAGCTTTTTTGTCTACATGTATATATTTGTCCTATCCTTTGTTTGTATGGCGTCATTCGTAATTGTGATTCCTTTTACTCGCGACAAGCAGTACTGTGAAATATGACATGAGTGTAGACTGAAATGGACACCTATGTCCTGATATAAATTAATATTCCCTTACCAGGGATCTATTAAGGAGCATACATGATCAGGATGAAAAATGAAAGGAAAAATTCCGCTAATTGGATTGGAAACAGGGAACTGGTGTATCTAGCTCCTTAGCGCTACAAAGTGGTCCCTGGCTCCAATCTAGGTCACGGAATTTTTCCTTTCATAATTTACAATGTAGAAAAGGTAAAAAAAAAATGCCATGACCTGGAGTCGAACCAGGGACTACGATTTTTCCTTCCCTTTTTATACTATAATTATAATGCACTTGTAGAATTTCTTCAGTTTCTTTACCCTCTTTTTGAGTCTTCCTTTCATTTTTGATCTTACTTTAATTTCTAAACCTTGAAGCACTTTACTCATGATCTCGTTTAATATCCCATTAGCAGGTTAATTAATAAACCCATGCATGCCCATCATTTTACTTAATTAAACATCTTTGCCTTGAAATATAAGAAATTAATTCAGGAAAAACTCATTAAAATTTTAATGAATAATTGGAGAGTCAGAAAATTTTTTTTTCCCAATTGAGAATATTTTAATATCTCTGGATTTATAGTTCACAATCTAATTTCTCGGATAAAGAGAGATTTTCTGTAGGAGCAAACTGGTACAAAGTTTCTTTTCTTTTCTTTTCTCTGAATTATACTGTGCTACAAAAAGAGTCATGAACATTCAATAAAGTTGTGAATAAAATGGCATATACATGTAGTCTAATTATAATGTATCGTAATATATAACAAACCATCTGTTATTGAAAAAACGCTAATAATAACCGAAATAATTCGTGTTATTTATAATTTGCTAAAGAATTTTGCAAAAGATAATTCAACTAGAGTTGGTGGGTTGTATTATGACTAATACTGTGAATTATAAACGATTTTAATTATATTAATTTTTGATAATTTCTTTAAGATGTAGGGTAGTTGTGTCAAATTCAAGTAGAAGTGAGGAGAGACCATTTTATTTATGGAGTACTCAAATAAAGCAGAGCTGGCAAATTTAAGAGTACATTTAATTATTTATATATCAGTACAGAATTACAAAATCTCAAAAGTTTAACCTTCTCCTTCACAAAAAAGTTGATTATACATCGCTGTCCTACACCTGTAGAGAATCTGCTTACTACAGTGTTAACTGCAGCTGCTGCGCATGCGTCATATATATAAGGCCGATTGCGGGATACTCAAAAAGGATTACGTAACGTTCCCTGAAAAAGGATTACGTACTCATTACGTACTCCCTGAAAAAGGATTACGTTATTTCTCGACTTTATATGCGCGAAAGTCTAGGTAAACCTTGAACGACCTTTGTAATGTCATACATTGCTAATTTTCTTGCAGCAAGCATACGCATCTCAACAAATTGTTTTGACAAGTAAGATTAAAATACTGGTATAAGTTCATTCAGGGATGGGTGCAGGGGGGGGGGGTGAACTTCATTATGTTCATTATGTTTTACCTCAGGGAATGTCTCACTTCGAATCTCATTAAGTCTTATTTGAATATTACTTTTCAGTTTCACAAAATCAAAAGAAATTGAACGTTGAACAGTAAAGAATAATTTTCACACATTTAAAATCTTTCAGAGCAGTTTTTACTCTCAATTAATAATTTCAGGTCATTTAAAGCATATTTACCAAACTTACACATACAAAACAGCTCTTCACAATTTTTACATTTTAGTAAAAGGGTGAAAAATCAGTAATTTTTATTTGGCTTTTCGAACAAGTAAATTTTATTCTATTCGTCGTGTAATCAAGCTTAAGCATCACCAAGCCTAATTTATTTCGATCTTGAAGCTTTAAATTCAGCTCATTTAAATGTTGCTTTGAAAAAATCGCTGAAAATACGAAGTCGTTGAAAAGTCGCGGTGCTTGTTCAAGTTTTTAAGAGGCGGCATTTTTGATCTAGTGGATTAAAAAAAATAAAAAAAGAAGAAATAAGGATATATGATGCCTGACACGTTTTTAATTTTCCACATAAACAGCTTACTGTCGGAAATTTCCAACTGTGTTTCGCTATACGATGCTTGTCCGGAAAGTAAGGTTACAATGGCTAGTATTCTTTCAAAAAATGCTTAGTTGACAAAATGTCCATTATATCTTATTTATTGATACAGGGGTTATTTTTCTACGTAATTGTCGCCATTGTCCAAGCACTTGTTAATTATAGGTTCTATGTACTAGCTTCTGTATCCGGCACCTGCTGCTGGAATCACATCGTCGATGGAAGTGTTGCGCTTATTCCCATCGTCGTGGAAGCGTTGTTAAGCAAGAAGTTTCTTCAGGTTAAGAAACAACTGCAGAAGGTCATCAGCGTCTACAGACGGCCTACCGCTCCTGTGGTCGTCAGGAACACTGGCCTTGCTTCCAGAGAATTCACGACACCCCTTCGTTACATGTCGTCGGCTCATAATGTTTCCATAAATGGGAACAAGTGCTTTGTGAATATCCACTGGGCGCTTACATTGTGCTTGGAATAAACGTATGACGGAAAGCACCACATTTGGCGGGATTCTGAATCGGCACAGTCATTATATACACAAATTACTGAATTAGATTCCACGTAGCAATGAGGAACAGCCGCGAGAGGGAAGTAGAAGGCCAACTTAAACACTAAAATATTACTTGTCCGCCTACAAGGGGGGGGGGGGTAACCTTACTTTCCGGACATGCCTTATAGATGGCTTAATACATGAGCCTTGTTTACAATCATACTTGTTTAAACACAAATTGTGTTCATAAGGGAGCTTTCATTAACTATGTAGCCCGGTTAAGGGAGGGGAGGGGTTGGGTAAAATGCTACTTTTGGGCTACGTGAGGGGACAGGAACAGGGATCCAAGCTCTGGCTACGTAGTTTTTCATTTATTTTATTTGGCATAGTTCAGGGATAGGTAACCTGCGGACCGTGGTCCGCTTCCGGTTTCTTTTGGGCTTGTTACCAGATTCCATGCGGCCTACAAGTTTTTTAGAAATATGTGATGAGCGGCCATTTTAAATAATTTTTTTGGGAAACAGTGCACTTTATATTAACAATCTTAGAAAATGTTAAAAATCTTTAATAAAAATAGTTGCCGACCATTAGCATAGTTAGACGGGGTACAGAATACACAACAGCATTATGGATATTTAATTTCAAAGTTATTTAAGTATAACTTATAACTTATTATTTAAATATAAGTTATGAAGAAGACGCCGCTGTACCTGAAAGGAACTTCAGGAAGCAAAAAACCTCCTGGCTGTACCTGAGGAAGATTAGTGATTTACAGGAGTAGCTAGTGCCACCGTTTGTTGATTCAAAATATCTATAATTATTAAAAAAATACATAAAGTAATATTGGTCATGTTCGTTATATACACAACAAGAAATTAATCCGTCCTGAGGAGGCTATATAGGAAAGTATCGGAAGCCCCGAGTTCGTCTATTTTTTTACCCCTTTTATACCCACTTTCTAACCCTCATTTTTTTTCAAAAATTGATTTTCTCGAACTTAGTATTTAGAAAATGTAAAATAGCTTTATCTTCATTTCTCATTATTTCCAAGCGAATGATATATCCCGTACCGTGAACACGTTGATAGTTCGAAAGACCACGTGACTACTATCCTCACAACTAGGATCTCAGTGAGACAATTAACTCATAATAATGTAGATCTTGCCTAGAGGAATCTGCATGCCGAATTTTACTCCTTAACATCATATATAATTATATAAACCAGAAGGTCCCCTCTAACTCCCACCCCGGAACTCCGATCCCAGTGAGCCAATTAAAAACTAAACTAAATCGTGAAGTAGGACAGGCCTATTATAAACTACTTTCCAAATTTCAACCTTCTATGTCAAAAAATGTAGAAGATATGAAGGGAACAGATGGACAGACGGACATTGAAAAACCACTAAGTAGCCATATAACCATAATTCTGGCAATAGAAGAACGAAGCCGGGAACTAACCTTATCACGCTGTGGGCATAATCAGAGATTGAAGGAAACCAGAACTACTATTCCAGAAAATAACCATCTAATATGCATAGATGTATACGTTTTGGCCACTACGTGTATACATTTATAACCCAATAACTCCCCCCCCCCCCCCAACGGAAAACGGCACAAACGTCTTCGGGAATCAAAAAATGGAAAAATTACGAGGGGCGTTCAAATTTGACCTGGACTTTATTTTTTGTAAATTTCATTGTTATAAAAATCTAAACATTCATTGTTGGGATGACAACTACCGCTTGTCATGCAAATGCAGCACCACTCATCCAGTTGCCATAAAAACCTATTGTTTGTTTAAACAAAATGGCGGACAGCGAAGTGTCGACCAAAGTGGAACAACGAATAATCATCGAGTTTCTCCACAACGAAGATGTTAAAGCATCTGAAATTCATCAGAGACTTCAAAGACAATTCACCGAGTCATGTTTGTCTGGATCATCCGTCTTTGCTTGGTGCCAAAAGTGTGAAGGAGGGCGAGAATCCACCGGCAATAAACGTCATAAGGCAAGGCCAGCAACTGCTGTCAATGATGGCATCGTCGCGCGAACAAATGAGCTGATAAGGGACAACAGGCGGATTCATGTCCGAGAACTGGCTTCAATACTGAACATCAGCACTGACAGTGTGGATACCATCATCAACAAGATCTTTGCCAGATGTGTCCCTAAGCAACTCTCCGAAGATCACAAAAGCACCCGAGTGGAAATCTGTTCCATTCTGCTGCGGGAAGTTGGCGCACATTCGGCAACTCTACAGACTTGGGCTCTGTGGGCGGGGCTTCACCTACGACGTATCATTTTCACAGAAATAGCTTAAATAACTCCGACGTTCAAAACGGTTGTCTAATAACTGATCACTAGGAAGATAAGAGCTTTCAGAGAATCTTAGTCGGAAAAACACTGATATATTTCTTAAATAAATACAAAAATACGATTTGATATTACATCTCAATTTATCCTAATATATTTTGGTTCTAATTTTGGTCTATGTTAACATTATTGATAGGAGATGGCGATACCAGAAAATTCTTATTAGAGCACTGTATATAGGAGATATACGTACGTACAGTGCTCTAATTCTTATACAGCTGAAGATAAGTTAAATACAAGGTAATTGAAGAGACAGGTTAATTGGGTTTTATTAGGTTTTAAATTATCTTTATTTCGAAAAATAAAGTCTTTTGAAACACAAAAGGAAAAACAGTCTAGCAAGTGGAATCAAGAAGCTTCGGGCATTTGAGAGCCACGATTCCACTACGTAGATTGAATACTGTGTGCAGATTAGCATCGTTTTTTAATGTAGTTTATATTTTTTATAAGTTACCTTGCGATTTTAACGATTTTAATAAATTTTATATTTTACTACATTCGTCATGACAGGAGAATAAATTACAGATTAGAATGCATAAAGTAAAATAATTAGAAGAAAATATCTCAATTACTTAAGAAAAAACATTGGCACTCTGCATTGAGAGGTTGGGTTATTTGGCAGAAGCTTGAAAAAAATTAATTTTTTGGACGAATAAAAGAAAAACCTGAAACTAGTAAAAAAATGCGGATTAATACACATTATGAAAACTAATGAGTCGTGAGACCACTAGTTATCTCAAGTTACTTTGCACCATTGGATGGTACATATAGAAATATGAAATATGAAATACATAGTTAGAAAACATTATGGAACAAACATATTTACAAAGCACAAAAATTCGAATGTATTTAAAATTGTAAAATAAGAGAAAAAAAAACAAACTTGAACAAGTGCTAAAAGATATAAAAATGCAAACAAAATCAAAATTCGTGTAAAAACTAGCAAAGTTGGACGAAATGAAGAAACAGATAACAGAATAAGATTATTTAAATGCAACCACGTATACAAAGTAAAGAAAAAAAATCATTATTAAGTTTTTTAATTGTAAATTGTCTTTTACGTAAGCTTACATATGTTTATTATTTTATTTTATTTTTTACTATTTTTTTTTTGTATATTTTCATTTTTACTTTTTACATGTTGCATTTACTGCTTATTTACTCTCCGTATTATTAAGTAGCGGAAGAATGAAGTTACTTATTGTTTTCACAATGTCCGTCTGTCTGTCCGTCCGTCCGTCCCCTTCATAATTTCCGCATTTTTTGAGGTAGAAGGTTGAAATTCAGAATGTAGCTTGCTATGGGCATGTGTGCCTTCACTGTTTAATTTGGTTTTGATTGGCCCATTGGGGTCGGAGTTTCGGGGGCGGAAATTAGAGGGGACCAAAAGGTGTCTACACGTATTTATGCATATAAAGGAATGAAATTTGGAATGCAGATTCCTCTAAGAAGGGTCAACATTACTGTAAAGTTTGGGCAAAATCGTCCCAATAGGGTCGGAGTTGAGGGGGTGGTAATCACTTGGTCTTAAGAAATTTATGGCAACATATAGGGTGTGATATATCATTCGATCAAAAATGATGAGAAAAGAAAGAAGATAGGGTTCTTTTATATTTTCTAAATACAAGGTTCGAGAAAATCAATTTTTGATTAAAAAAAATAGGGGGAGGGGGGAAAGGAATAAAGTGCAGACGAAGGAATAAAGAAAAATAGATAAACTCAGGGCTTCCGCTACTTTCCTATACCTTCCTCGGGAGGCTTAATTTCTTGTTTAATATTGAAGAAACATATAAAATAATTTTTGAAAAAAAAAAAGTCAACGAAAGGGGAATCGATCCTAGCTATACAGAAGATAGTCAAAACCGTTAACCACTTTCCTATCGGGAACCTCGAACAAACGAGTCTTTATTAAATTTATAAGCTTTCAAATGCTATTTTTAATACGTAACCTGTAACGTGTGTCATGGCATAGGTGAACCCCCGCCCAGTGAGCCCAAGTCTGTAGGCCGAAAGTCTGAGTTGCCGAAAGTGCGAAGGGATGGCAGCTTCCTAAGGCGTGTTGTGAACACGGACGAGACATGGATTCATCATCATATTCCTGCAAGCAAGCGTGCGAGCATAGAGTGGTGACCCACAGACTTACCACGATCCAAGTAATTCAAGATGACACCGTCGGCAACGAAAGTGATGGCGACTTATTCTGGGACATTAAGGGTATCATTCATGTCGACTTTCTGGAAGAACGTCGAACCATATATGCACCCTACTACTGTGACATATGAGGACGTCCCTGAAGCCGGCACTAAGGAAAAAACGACCAAGACTCCTTACCAGTGGTGTTTACTCCTTCTGCAAGACAATGCGAGACCACACACAGTGAAGCTGACTATGGACACACTGACGGAACTCAAATGGGACATCTTACTGCATCCTCCATACAGCCTGGATCTCTCTCCTTTTTGGACTATTGAAAGAGTTCTTGGCTCCAATGAGGAAGTGAAAAAGGCTATCCTAACGTGGTTTTGACATCAGCCTGAAGATTTCTACAGAACAGGTATCCAGATGCTCCCTGGAAAAAATGTTCCTTGAGAAATAACTGGTGGGTGTGTTGTTTTTTTGTAGTTTCCTGATTTCATAAAGTCCAGGTCAAATTTGAACGCCCCTCGTACGTTTCTTTTGATTCCCGGAGGGGAAGGGGCGGTCAAGGCAAAATCCACGTTAGGCTACCTGGAAGGAGGGGAGAGGGTCAAAAGAGGCCAAAATGGCACCACGTGGTTTATGAAAGCTCTCTAATTGTATTACGAAAGATGAACTAGGCGTGTCCTGTTAAATTTCCTGTATCACCATCTCCAAGACTGATGAATAGGACGCCACTTTCGCCAAACCTAACTCGCCTCGATTTTTTTCTTGTGGGGGTAAAAACCTGAATGAGAACAAACACCACAACTCTAAAAATGAGATTTTTGACCTGGAGTCTTTTTATGGCGATGTGTACTAAGGAAATGTCCTGTGAATTGAAGTCCTGTTTTCGTGATTCTCGTTATTCAACTGTGAATATACGTAGGTTTTATGGTTTAAACTTTATCCCTTAGAAGAGGGATAAAAATTTTGTTTACCTATTTTTATATCCCGAAAGTAATATTAAATTTCTATAGTTTTTTTAATATCTTTTTGAGTGTATTTTCGCAAATTGGAACTTTGCAACAAGATTTATAATCCCCCCTTGCAAGTAGTGGACAAAATTTTAGCTTCGAATTCCTGTGGTGGGCTCCTCAAAAACAATATGTCGTGAAATTTAAAAATTTTATTATAATTTGATAGTACCTAATGGAGTATTAAAATTCCCAAAATATTTTTGAAAGATTTGCATTTGTTAAAAAGTTATAAACAAATACATTTTTTGCTACTTTTTGTTTAAAATGTCATATCTCAAGCCTATTTTTTTCAAACCTCTTTGAAATTTTAAAGATAACAAGTAAAGCGTACATATTTCATAAATAAACATAAAAGAATGAGAAAAAAAATTTTGGGGATAAAAAAGATAAATTTTTAATTAAAAATGATTTTTTTTTAATGTTCTCAATCGATTTCAACAATTTTGAAAAAACACATTTAATCTGTATTTATTAACGATTTAGAATTTGAAAAAAATTTTGATGATCTCTGTTTTTAAGCGAATGCCATCAATATTTATCAAGCTATTCAATCATACCACTGCAGTGCACTGGGCCGTTAAGCAAGTAACTCTTCATCTTTCAATATTGACAACAACAGGGAGCTTCCCTGTAAAGCAAGAATCATAGCAGTTGCTTTACAGCCGAAGCCCACGCAATCTAAACAGCCCAGTGGTACGATTGAATAGCTTGACAAAATTGATGGCATTCGCGTGAAAACAGAGATCACCAAAAAATTTTTTTTTATAAATTCTAAATCGTTAATAAATACAGATTCAGTGTGTTTTTTCAAAATTGTTGAAATCGATTGAGAACATTAAAAAATATTCATTTTTTTAATAAAAATATTATTTTTTTTATACAAAATAATTTTTTTCTCATCCTTTTATATATATATATATATACTTGTTATCTTTAAAATTTCAAAGAGATCTGAAAAAAATATCTTGAGAAAAAGTACCAAAAAAAATGTATTTGTTTATAACTTTTTAACAAATGCAAATTTTTCAAAAATATTTTGGGAATTTTAATACTCCATTAGGTACTATCAAATTATAATAAAAGTTTTAAATTTCACGACATGTTTGTTTTTGAGGGGTCCTCTTCAGGAATTCTTTCCCATCAGCCACCACCATTTCATATAAATATAAGCTTTTCTCCAAAATCAGATTTACCACAATAAATTGAGCAAAAATTAAAAACATTTATTAGAGGTTTCCTTTTTTGATAATAAACTGTCAATTTACAATTGAAGAAACTTTGTAATTTTAAATTAACATTAAAGAATCTTACATACCGTTTAAAATTCATAATTCTTACAATGATTTCAAAATTTTGACAATGTAAAGCCGTTAATTTAAATTACAAGTCGAAATCATATAAAAAAGAATTATAAACAATATAATTATAAAATGAAAATCTAGAATTTTATTATTTCATGAATATTCATATCAAATATTTTATTACATCCAAAGTTTCTTCAATTACAAATTGTCCAATCGAAGACGGAAGACGAAATGCGTCGGCAAATTAATCGTATTGCTTTTGGAACTCTATAGGCTATATCATTATTAATAAAGCAAGCAGAACAATGTCTTCTTGTATATTAATTCGGAGAAATAATGGCTACCCCAAAACGTCAAGTGGTGGCTTCATTCGTAGGTTAAATAATTTACTGAAATGTTGTTGATTAAACATAATTAAATAATAAGAAATTATGATTCTTCCACTTATTACAAAAAAATTTTCAAATTGATTGAAATGTCTCCCTGTATTGTTCAAAGCTCTGCCAGGTTTATTTTTTCAAATAAGAATCATAAGATGTCCTTTGTAATCATTTGTAAACACCTTGTATTATAGGCCGAAAGAGTTATACATGTGTCCATTGTGGTTTGCCAAAACAAAATCACTAATCACTGTTCAAAAGGTAAACTTATGGTAAACAACCACCAGATAAAATTATTGATGTAAGGAGGTTAAATATTAATTAAATTTGAAATGAATTTATCTCCTTATAATGGGTAAAAAATTGTGAAATAATAAAACAAAATTAAAATTAAATTAGAGTCACCAAACTTGAAAAAACTTTAAAAACTTTAAAAACTTGGAGATGAAACTAGTCTATTGAGGATGAACAAATACCAAACATAAAAATCATACCAAAAATAACAAATAACATTACTAAATCATTGATAACCACCACCAACCTAAAAACAACAATCAATCAAAATAATAACACAAATATCAATTTCAAAGAAATATGTCAAAACAATAAAGAAAAATGGAACACTAGAAATATAATTTATCAAATACCATGTAAAAATTGTGAACATATCTACACAGGTCAAACTAAACGACAATTAGAAATAAGATTAAAAGAACATGAAAGAGCACTTCGCCACAGAGACAAAAACAACCATTTAGTAAATCATTGTATCAAAGAAAACCACACACCAGATTGGAATAACACAAAAATCATTGGAAAAGAAGAAAATTATAAAAAAAGATTAATTAAAGAAACAATAAACATCATTACAAACAACAAAAACTTAGCCAAACCATCAATAGAAATAAACAATAAATGGACACTACTTTTTAACAATCACCCTAACACACAATAGCCAACAATCATAACCAACAATTACAATCAACTTAGCTTCATCACCTTTATATCAATTGTTACATTCTTATTTAAACTGTTTTACAACTGTCAAATACTTTATCAACTGATGCTGAGAAAAAATTCTCGAAAACGTTTTTTTTATTTGAAATTCACCCCAAAAATTTGAATCAACCCTTCAAAATTTCATCAGTACTTCAAGATCACCGTCTTCTCCTATCAACATCATCTACACAAGAACTTCATCTACATTCCTCAATAGACTGGTTTTATTTCTCCCATCTTCAATAGACTACACAAGAACTTCATCCTCAA
>JAHWFO010047475.1:0-10138 GCA_023313115.1 Rhysida immarginata | reverse complement strand
GGACGAAATATATCTATCTAAACAATAATAAAAATTGTATTGTAAAATGGACGATATGAAATTATAAATATATATATAGATTAGTCGTTATATTCACTCATGACACATTGTTACGAGCTGCTTAATATATTACATGCCATATCTTAGCATTGAAAGTTACAACAGTACCATATGGTACCAAATGATACTATTAGCACGTGCTATTAAACCAATTCTCACTATCATTATTTACTCGATATATTCACTCATGACACATTGTTACGAGTTGTTTGATATATTACATGTCATATCCTAGTATTGAAAGTTCCAACAGTACCATATGGTACCATTAAGACACGTACTACTAAACAATTCCCACTTTCATTATTTATGCGTTATATTCATTCATGAGACATCCTCACACGTACACGTGCCACTAGACCAATGTTTGATATCACTAGTTACTCATATATTCGTTCATGACATGTCGTGACGATTTGTTTGATATATTACAAGCCATATCTTGTTATAGTAAATGTTTAAGGGGGGTATCAAAATGGCACCATTAGAGCACTTACCATTAGAGCAGTACCTATTCAGGCTAGCTCACGTTCGAACTTGTTCATGCTCTGTCCATATTAATGGATTGGTGAAAGCAGAGTGTGAAAAAAAGTTAATGCGTTTTCAAGTTATCGTAGTAAATAGTAAGCTCACTACGAATAAAAAATTCTTTTGATTTAGAGACCGATCTCCCCTTTCAAGAATCGTCAATCACGTGCATCCTGCACGCGCACCATCTCATTGACGTTTAGAGTACGCACAGAGCCGAACCGAAGTTCTCAGCACGCGTTTTCCCCAATGCAAGAATAATTCCTCTCTTCTAACTATTCACCATATGCACTCTCTCTATTGCAACGCAATGCATTGTTGGAATTGTGTCTACAGACGGACGGACAGCTGGACAAATCGATCACCTAAGCATTTTTCTACGAAAATGTGCTAAAAATGATTACTTCGAAGATAAAGGAGCGTTCAACTGCAGAGTACAGAATATGGTGCAGATCCCCCATGAGCATAGTTTGTGAGTGGTACTCCAATGTTAGTTTAATAAGATATCCCTAATTCCTTGGGCTATGCTATGGGCTAATGAAAGAAAATATTTAACTAGCAGTCTATGATATACTTAATGTACTCTTGTACTTAGCTTATTCATTCTATTCTTATGCCCTCTGAACTATTGTGTGAGGCGTATAAATAAAGGACTATTGTGGAGCCAGACGAATAAACTTTTTCCAGGAGTCACTATGCTTCGACGACGTCAACGGGTGGCAATATAAACAGACCGACAGAATTTGAACTGGAAGGAATAATCGTGCTCAGACATACATGCTAAGAGCAAATATCACGTTTTTTATAACGTTTTTTCCCATGCATGCTCAATCGAATTCATATCCGGGGATCTTGCTGGCCACTAGATGCGCTGAATATCCTCACTTTGCAGAAAGTCCTCCATCATCAGAACTGTGTCGGGATATGCATTATCGACAGTAAATATTACTAGGGCGATCTAATAAAAAAGGAAGACATGAAGGTTACAGGAACACATTTATTTGAAAAATTTGAAAAACAAGCTACAGGATATAACGTGATGCAAGTGTGGAATCAATGAATCAAAGAGATCGATAAAGCTACGTTATTAACGCATCGAAAACCCTGCAGTGCACGACAAAATGTGACGACACCATGACAGACATTTCCGCATGGCACTGATGTTTTGTTTTATTATAAGTGTTAAGCCGCATTCACAAGAAAGCTAGAACGACCTGTACACGCGAGATTTTTTTAGCTATGCTAGAAAATCCCTGATAGATTCGGTTCTCGCGTGATCATTCACATATTCGCTAGAGTACAGTGCAACTCGCGCGAGAAAGATGTTGCGAGAGTTTTCTGTTTTCAGCTCCACTATTCTGATTGGCTGCCTGCTGAAGCAAGGCAAAGACAACTTTGAACCGAACAGTTAAATCAACATGGATGCCATGAAACGATTCTCCCATGTTCTCAAAAAAAAAAGAGTGACAATTATAAAAACAATTGAACACACTTTAAAAAAAAAGCAAAAGGAGGCCACAATGGAAGAAAAATTTTAATTGTAATTATGGATATTTACTTTAGTACTTTTAAAAGAAATTTATGTTTAAATTTTAATAATTAACTATTTTTGATATGAATAGATATGAATACGATGCCTGAAAAGGAGAAGGTACAGATGTACAGTCGGGTGCATAAAGGTTTTTACCTAAGTCAAAATTGTTCGGCTTCCTTACAATACTTCAATCCAATGAGATTACTTTTTCCAGGTATTTAGTCGAGCACGCTTACTACGGAACAATTCCATTAAGTTTTTGCTTAGCATCGGGGGTAGGCAAGTTTTATGTCACGTGCTCAACTATGTTGACAATAAGATTATTTTGCCTGTTCTGATGAGAATTTTTGTTTTATTAATAATAAACTAATCTATTTGGTTAATAATGTAACATAAATGGTGCACAATATCGATATAATTATATGCGTGATCAAGAGATAAGCTGATGCAGCGCTCCTTATGGTGTGATGCGGAAGTGATTTACAGGTGTAAGCAGGGAATAGGGAGTGCCGTTCTCCCTATTCCCTGGGTGTAAGTGGAAGCTATTTTCTTTTGACTACTCGAAGGTTACAAGTCTCATTTTTTGTGTATGTAAAATAATCAACGACAATTATGCCAAAACCATCCGAAAATTTTTTTAAATTTATTATTTAAGTAGATGTTTTAAATTCATTCTTCCGCTACTTAATAATCAGAGCTTAAATATCTCGTTATGCACAAAGAATAAGAAATGAGTTAATATATAAAATCAAAATAGCTTTAAACTAAATTTCTCTGAAAGTATTAAACTGAGACATAAGGTGTCAGCGGATAAAATGATCAGTTTTTAAAGCTCTTTCTAACGATATAACATTTAACAGAACATTTTCAGAGTTTTTCAGTAGTCACAAGGAAACGTCATAAAATGATCAAGGCAGGATTTTCTTTCTGCAAATTTTCAGTTTATTCTCATTACAACAATCTCTGGCTTCTGATGGAGGCCAACGAGAAAGACAGGCCTCGAAGAGAAAAAGCCACCTGATCATCTGGGTCTGAACAACAATCCAGCCTTCATTGTTTCCAACAAACGAAAAAATACTGATTGTTAAAATCCAAGATGGAGACAATGAAGATTGGATTGTTGTTCGGACCCAGTTGGTCAGGTGACTTTTTCGCTTCGAGGCCTGTCTTTCTCGTTGGCTTCGCTTCTGATGGATTGTCGTAACTTTATTTGTTGGCTTCAGATGCGCATGCGCAGAAGTGCCAATTTTGCTCTTACAAAAAATGCTTTGCGTTTTAATATATAGGATTATATATTTTAATAGTAGAGAATATTAAGTGATTTGAACAAAAGAGGATTTTTGTAAAAGTAACGGTGATATGAATTAGTGTATATTTTATTAAAAACTAAAATATAGAATAAAGCATGAAATGACAATTAACATGAAAAGTTTTTTAAACCTTCAAATAAACAGATCAAATTGCACATTTGGATGAAAAAACTTTAATCTGTTTATGGTGTTCTTTACATACACTGTTTAAAACTTAAACGAAGTCAAAAACGCGATAATGAACAAAAAAAAATGTCTATCCATATCGGATTCGAACTCTGCCATTCGAGGAAGTAGGCAGAGACTTTAACGATATTGCTGTTAGCCGCTATTGCTTATTATTGTCAGGAGGGAGCAGGCGACGAGCACATCCCAAGCGTATACCTGCTACCCTATTTTCATTCAGAAGGGACAGGTCCATTCTAATCTGCCTTGACTTTCAGTACAAGTACCTGATTTTGCAACCGATCAACATCCAGAAAGCTCAGCCCCTATGGAGCAGGTAAAAACCTTTTCGCACCCGACTGTACATTAACGCCTTTCTGTATCCGATCCAGCAGAAGCTTCGCCAGGAGGAGATATACTGTATTATTGCAATTATGAGTCGAGCTACAAGATTTCTCGAGCCTGACAAGGGAAAGGACGTTGTGGAGCTCTCTGCCATAAAAGAACAGACAGTTATAAAAGCCTTCGCCAACGAAGCCTGGATCACCCGCTTCCAACTAAAGGAAAACCAGGAGTCCTTGGAGGAAAGTAATGTCGAACCAGAAGATGAGGAAGATACCGCAAAGAATATTCCGATAATGGCAGTTGAAGTTGAGGGGCTGATTCCCTAGAGGAATTAATAAAGAAGCATTATGGGAAATGGATCAAGACAAAAAAACTCTTTCAAGACCTTACAAGCTTCGTACTTTAAGGAGGATGGACGTATTTACAGAAAAGCGGCGCCAAAACAAGGCTCGTAGTACCTCCTGTGAAGGTGGTAACAGATGCTATCTTCAGGGCGATGCATACTGACCCGACAGCAGGACATCCTGGGATAGCTAAGACGCTGCGAAGAATTAGAGGTTGTTACGTCTGGCAAGGGTTACGTACAGACTTTAGGAAAGCAGTTAAGGAATGCTGACAATGCCAGTAAAACAAGGTCCCCAGACAAAAACCCTAAGGAGACCTTCAAACTCTGGAGATACCGCCGCACCGATGGCATACGATATGCCTTGATTATGTAATGCCATTTCCGGTTACAAATCAGGGTTACAATGCCATCCTCACGGTGACCGACAAACTCACTAAGAGAGTGCGGCTACTACCGTGCCGTTCCACCATCATGGCCGAGGAGACAGCTAGGTTACTGGTTGACCATATTTTTAAGCTCCATGCATTCTTGTCGGTGATAATATCCAATCGGGATGTATGATTTACCTCCAAACTGTGGCGTTACATATTTAAAATCTTGGGCACGATGCTGAAATTCGCATCGGCATATCATCTGCACACGGACGGGTGTCAGCCAGAATATGATCCAGGTCTTGCGGCACTACCTGAATCCCAACAAAACCGATTGGAATACCTATTTGACCACCACAGAGATAGCCATCAACAGCACGGCATCTGAGGCTACTGGTATTTCGCCTTACTACTTGGACCTAGGGAGAAATATTATCATCCCTCCCTCTGTCAACAAATTCCAGGAGGAGAAATTCTCGTCAATGGGTCTTACCTCTTATCTGATGCGTTTGCTAAAAATCGCCCAAGCAAAAATTAAAAGAGCTAACGAGCAGTATACCAAACATTACAATAAGCGTCACATCAAATTCAAATTGAAGGTGGGCGATAAGGTGCTTGTGATAAGGGCGTCACATCTAGGTTGGTACCCTGGAGACAAATAGGTCACAAGCTGTACCCAAAATACGTCGAGCCGTTCAGAGTTCAACAGGTTATTAATAAGGTATCGGCTAAATTAGAGATTCCGGCACGATGGAGATGTAGAAACAAGATTATCCATTGCTCCTTCATGAAGCGCTACATCGAGCTACGTACTGCAACTAAACCGCCTGGCCCCATAAAGGACCCGCTCTACCAGGACGTTTATAGAGTAGAGGCGCTATTAGACGTCAAGGGGGGAAAAACCAGACAGCAGTTTTTGATCAAATGGGCTAGATATGACAAACCGACGTGGGAACCAGAGGCAAATTTACATCGTTGCCAAGCCTTATTACAGAGTTCTTCCAGAAACTTAGGAAGCATCCGGCTAGCGGGGACAGAAGAGGCGTTAAAGGAAGAAGAACACCCGCACCTAGTTCTCAGGAAGGCCCTCAAGCTGAGCCTAGTGGAAAGGAGGTTTCGACAGCAGCACCCACTAATATTCCTAGCTGTCTCAACAACATCAATACGCAGGAGTTTTTGCATTCGGACTTCGCAAGTATGTCATGGAATTCAAACGCCACCCCGAATTTTGATGACACAATCGTTCGGTTCCATACTCGCTACTTCTATGGTTCACATCGGGGAAGGAACCGACGAGGGGGACGTCATCAACATCGTAATACGCAGGAAGGGAATTAGGGACGAGAGCGGGATTTTCGTAATGCCAACGTGAAAAGCTGAGATCGGGAGAGTCGTAATAGAGAGGACTAGCGATAACGGACCTGACGAGATGATCGCTAAAGGGAATTCCTCGGAGAAGATGGGGAAAAATGGCCATAACCTATTGACCATATGCAGAGTACGATGCGAGGAAACACCATCGTATGCAAATCTCCCCTATACCCGTCAAGTGCCCGTGACAGTGAGAACGACACAGAGACCTCTGTTACTGCAAACTCGGGAAACCATCTATGTGGCAAGGTGAGCGAGACAAATTATTTGCCTCCTATGCATGAACACTTACCTATTCCTAGTCTTCCTCATTGGGCTTCTACTACGACCACCAACTTTATACTGCAGAGACAGTTTCAAGACATCGAGAGAAGAAAGGGAATTGCAACAACTTCAAGTGTACATCTGAAGTTAGATTACGTGAGTAAGAAAATTGTGAGGCAGTGGCATCCTTGGAGAGGTCCAGCCATTGTGATCCTTTGAAAATTCTTTTTCGAATTTTCATTAAGAATTTTTACTGTATTAATTCTAAGCGTTTTCATGTGTTTTTATTTTTAACATATTGCAAAATTTAATTTAATATTTTGAGATTGTTCTGTTTACCTACAAGTATAATTATCCCGGGCAATGCCAGGTACCTTTGCTTGTATAATAATAATAGTCTACATATATTTTGTGTAAAACATGTGCAATAAAGTTATACGATAACTGTAAGTTTACTGAAAGTTTTATTTCTGCATCTTAAAATTTATGTAAATATTTAATCTAACTGTTTAAACGAGCAAACTTTTAACATTTTTATATTTTAAATGAGTTTTTATCTTATCTGCGATTAAATCAGTCATTTTTGATCCAGAACAAAAGCTTAATCCAAACGCTTCGTGCTCAAGCTGAGGCAAGTTGAGTGCTCAAATCGCTCAAATCAACATCTCGTAATGGCGGCCAAGTCATGTGACCGCGCGAGCACAACTTCCGCTGAAAAAAGTCTCTACATGGTCATCGAGTTTCTGCCATTTTCCATTGTTTCGAGAAGCTAAGGAAAACAGATCGCGCCAGGTGCCGCATAAATCGCACTGAGGCCGACCGTGATCGACAATCGACAATCGAACAGTGTAGTGTATCGGTATTCGAGTGGAACTTGAAGCATAGCTTCCATAATCTCACCCTTCATAATCATATTCCAAGGGAAATACACTGAATTAGAAAAGAAGCCTGATGTACCCACAAGGGTCATCCGACCGTGATCTGAGGCGGGTTCTTTATCTTAGCCGGATTTGTTAGCCAGCTGGTATAGGCACCCAATGATGACGTCTTCGGATAGAAAATAAGAACGCTAGGCTGAAACAATGATATGACGTCATCACCCGGTGTCAATGTCAGCCGGCTAACGAAGCCGCTAAGATAAAAAACCCGTCTCTGCGTTAGGGCTTTTCATTGAAACTGAAAATGAAAGTAAAGTTTCCATTTGCCGATAGGGCGCGCTGCAGGGGCAGTTGGGCCGATTGTACATGCAGCGCCACTTTTCAATAGAGTTCCCACCCTACTGGGAGCTAGAAACTTTAGCTTCATTTTAACAATGGAGCTGATGACCATGAATATCTATAGACCGTGCTTTCCAGCAATTCAATGCTTTCATAAGAATCACGAGGCACGCGCAAACACTGAAAATGTCGTTAACAATGTAAAAAAATGTAATACACTTTGGATCACCCAGTAATATATATACGGATCACACACTGAGTATAAAATGATGATGCAATGACAGGACATAGATAAGGCAGCGTCTATCATGGAGGCTAAGGAGCTACACATGTCAAAAATTCATGAGCTCCCTAATAAACTTCCAGACGACTGGTAAAAATTTGTTTTTGGAAAGGAAAGAGAACGAACGAGTATTGATCAGAGAAACTCTGCAACTAAAATATAAAAAGTATCCGGGAATTGAAAAATCTGAAAAACGGGAGCTTCGTCTAGAGCAGGAGGGTATAATAGCTTCTACGTCAAGGGCAAGGGAAACTTTAAAAGAACGTAAGCTTAATTATGGTGGCTAGAAGAATTCTTCTAGCCACTATAGTAGGTTTAATTATCCAGTGATGTTACCTGGTGGTGAAGATGGATATCATTTTAATCTGAGGCAGGACAACAAGAGGTTAAATAAAATCCTGAGCGACGCCGGGTTATCAGGCAAAGTGTATAATATAAGTAAGTTCATTAAGAATGATGGTCCCATCCCACTTTCGATTTTAGATGTATTGTCAAATATTTAGAAAAATTCTTGACGAATTATCCTGAAACTTCAAGGGAGTAAAGAGCTTGTTACATATCATATATTTCATCGAAGGTTTTGTTCCGAAGGCAAATAGGGGACCAGTAATGAATTGAACAAAAAGAATAATGTTGGGATCACCCTGTAAAAAATAATGCTTGTGTGACGTTTTAACTTTTACGTTATTTTAATTTTTTATTTATAACTAAGCAACATTTATGTCATAAATAAATGTGGTGACATTTCTTAAAGTGTGAAAACTTGACACAAACTGATCTTGAGTAAAAAAAAAGAAATTAAATTTTTAAAGCTGCAAATTCATTAGTGAATTAAAGTTAAAGTTAAGAATAATATCAAAATTAGGTAATAACACATCGTTTAAAATTTGCATTGCGTTGTGTTATTTTTTTTTAAAACTAAAATCCAAAATTAACTTGAGGAAAATTCACTTAAATTATCACCTCTAAATTAAATGATTGCATGCTTAATTATTGCAGTTAAGAAAACAAGACAACCTTTATATTAACAAGTTTTTTTAATCTCTTTTAAGCCAATTAAAGGAATTCTATTTCCACTTTTAGTCAAAGTTAAATGACCTCATAAAATAAATTAATAATTGTCTGTAAAGACAGATAGAATTAAACAGAATGATAAAATTATAAGGGCAAGGGTTTCAAAATTCCAATTAAATTAAACACTAATGCTACGCGTCCACTGCCAAAAATATCCTAGTCATTTAAGATTCAGGGTTTTTTTTTTAAAAACTCAAACCTTTTGAGGTGTCCACTGCACAGGAAAAGAACTACAGTAGAGCATCGATTATCCGAATACCGATCAACCAAAACATCGGTTACCTGAAAGCGTTCCCGACAGCACGCTGCTAGTGTTGTGACGCTGCAGCGTTTTTATTTTAAACTGCCTACTTTAATGTTACATACATGTACTACAGTACTGTAAGTTTAACTTGTGTATACATGTAGTATGTTTTTGTATAACTTTGATACAATATATATAGTGTTTTGTGTTTCATATGACTATTTGTTTATTTCATTTTGCTCCTATGACACTAGTACAGTTTTTTTCGTAAAGATCGGTTATCCGAAAAATCAGTTATCCGAAAACCTCTAGTTCCGAATTATTTCGGATAATCGATGCACTAGTGTAGTTTATTATGACGATGTTTTTAATGTTCTCGCGTCAGCCTCTTCATATTGTCCATTTTGTGAAGTCATGGTGCCTTTGATCGAAGTGGGCCTTCGGTCGCTGCTTACGATGTTTTCACTAGCGATAAAACCAAGATAAATAGGAGTTTACAAAAGACAAATGTCTTCGGCCCGTAATATGCAAGAGGCCTGGCGATGAATTTATGATTTCTTTCGCTATATTTATTTCTAAACACACAACAAATCAGGGTCTAGCAAAATTTTTGTCTGTGAGCGAAGCGAGGGAATCTGGCGCTATTTTCAATGAAGATGAAAATATCACGGTTATGACTCATTTGTCTCAGTTATGACGTCAATAACTAAGATATTTTTCCTTAACCTTTTTTTATCTAGGTTAAATAACCAGGTTTTCTTTATAACTGGGATCCTTTGTAATGGACACCCACAGATAACCTGAACATTAAAGATCCAGAACTTAAATAACTAGATTATTTGTGTTAGTGGATGCATAGCAAAAGTAAAGAACTTTATGTCATTACAAAATTATGAAGACAATCACTTGTGAATGTGGCGAAAACAAGATTGTAACACTAAGCTAGAGTGTTAAGAAGGAATACTACATTTTTATATCTCCAAGGATAACTATTAAAGAAATTGAGTAATATAGTTGTAAATCTGT
>JAHWFO010047462.1:935961-1006570 GCA_023313115.1 Rhysida immarginata | reverse complement strand
ATTCTAATTATTTACGTTTAGTGTTCAAATAAATCTAATTTTTAAAATTTACTCGTACGCTACTACAATGAGTGTCTTGTTAATTAAAATTCCACTGCGCCAGATTTCTGACCGTGACAGCTTTTGTTCAGCTCAACCAATGGGAATAGTTTTAGCCATTTCCCCCGAGCTTTCCTTCCTTTTAGTAGCTTATTCTATTGTCAATTTATACTGAATTTCGCCGTTAAGAATGAGACATCAGCCTTCGAATACGCATTCGAACTTTTCATCTCGGATGTCATTGTGGTTACTTTTTTCTAATGTTTGAGTTTAGATGATAAGTAATGTGGTAATTATATGTCTTATATTCTTTGTATTTAATGATTTGTTTTTGTATTTTTGTTTTTAGTCTACCTTATATGGAAGTGCCTGCAAATATTCCTTCTTGTGCAACATCTTTGAATGCCAAAGAAGCCCAAGATAAATTTACTAGAGCCGAAGATATGTGTCAATGTCCCGAAAAATGTAATCAAATGATTTATCGAGAAAAGATACAATGCTATAATGTTTTAGTTAATTTCGCTGAATTATATATAATAAGTAAACCTGCCGAAAAATTGATGTTGATGAGAGAATCACATGCTTATTCATTTATGAAATTACTATGCGATATGGGTAATCTAATGGGAATAACTTCAGGTTTTTGTATATTATCCCTTGTTTTTGATGGATTTCATTGTGTGTATAAAAATTCATTTGAACCCAAAACTCCTTTAAAGTTTTGAAGTAAAATGATAGCATCTAAATCAGCTCATGTCAGGTAATTTATTAAATGCATTTTGTTATTCCAATATTATGTTGATTTATCAATTTTGATTAAGAAACGGAAAACTTTTCCGCTTTGGTTTCCAGTGTATCAAATTAATTATATTCATATTGTTTCTTACATTTGGGATATAACATTTCCCAGTGTTAAATAGTTCTTTTGAAGTTTTCCAAAAATTAACATTGTAAATATATAGAAAGGCAGGAGTAGGTACTGAACTGATTATCACCCGAATTTTTATGCAACTTTAATATTAAATCAGTTTCAATATACAATTCAACCATCTGCAACAAGAAATCTAAAATTCATTAATATTTTATGACATCCTTGGTCGGGAATGAAACCACTCATCTTAAAGTATTCACTAGATTTATCTAGCATCTACAAAATATTTCTTTCGCAGTTCTCGCATCCCACGTGTTTCGTTGTTCATTTACATTAATAGGGAACATCACGGCATCATAATAAAATTCCTAACCGAAACTACTATATGTATAGGTAACATCTATATCCGACAAGAAATTAAGCCTCCCGAGGAAAGTAGCGAAAATCCTCAGTTCATCTATTTTTATCCCTTCATCTGCATTTATTTAACCTCCCAATTTTTTTTTTTTATCTAAAAATTGATTTTCTAGAACTCAATATTTAGAAATTATTAATGAACCCTATTTTCTTTCCTTTCTCATCATTTTCGATTGAATGATATATTATACACCATACACTATCTATCCAATAGTACTCGGACACCATCGATTTTAGACATTTTGTCGAACGTCTAGAAAAATATTTGACGAATTATCTTGAAACTTCAGTTGTGTAAAGTGTCATTTATTTCAGCGAAGGTTTTTTCCCGAAGACAAATAGAGGTCTAGCAATAAAGTGAACCAAAAAAATAATGTTTGGGATCAGCCTGTAAAAAATGATACTTTAAAAGCTTTGTAGCTGTAGCATACGATTATGAGACTTCTTTTACATATCTCTATTCATTATGATATCGCTGCTTCATCAGACTCATCATGTTCATCTCTTCACCATATCTTGGAAATAAAAGCCGAAACTAGTCCTTCTCACCTTCAACTGTGTTTTATTGTAAAGCATCCATTCCATTCGTTGAGGTTGTGAAAACAGTCTTATTTTATCTTATCGTTGCAGAGCAATATTAAAAATCTTGTTCCTTTGGCTGATATTTTTTTTTACATCTTTCTTTAATAAGTAACAGTCCAGTTTTATTGCATAAAAGGAAGATTCAAACTTAATCTATATACCACGAAAGAATTCCTACTATTTAGGTTAAACTATAACTTCATCCTAAATCAACATTTCCAAACATAAGGTAAAGACATTATTGGAAAGAATGGAAAGCTTCTGGACCTGGTTTCGAAAGAAGGCTCAGGAATATCACTCTCTTCGCCTCTAGCTACTTGGTCATCGCGCACACGGGACAGCAGGGCTGCCTCTAACGATTCTATAGATTTCAATGTTAAGTCAAGGTTGTAGTATGAGTCTTAATCACCTTTATGATGGTTTGGAAAGAAGGAATTTCCGATCTTTGCAATCTTGACTATCTTGTACTCTTTAGTATACTTGGAGACAGCTTTTGTCCGTGCAGCCCAGTTGCTAGAGGCGAAGAGCGTTATACTCGTGATTCTATATTCTAAATTAATATTTTCCTTCCACTTTTTCCATTAATATCTGCATTCCATGATGAAAATTGAGAGATACAAGAAATTGATTAGGTTATCAGAAAGCAAACAATGCTCATTGCCAATTTAAATAATGATATAATAACAGCAAACATTTATGGTAATCATATGACTAATTATTTAACTTCATTGAGAAAGAGTTCTGTTTCTTGAGTATTTTGATTATTCATAAGTTGTTTTCCGTTTTTATTTAATTTCTTTATTTGTTTTATTTACGTTATGGATTTCGGTGTATCTTTTAATGATAATTAATTTTCTTAAGCTAGTGCTAAAGATTCTCATTGCGGTGTGTCTTCGCCATAAGTATGCTCTTTTTTAAAATGTGCCGTGCGTAGGGGTCGAATTATTCTTTTATACCTAATTGCTCTTTATATTCTTTATAACTTACTTCGAAAGATGCTGTGGTAATTCGATAGAAACAATATTACAATTTTTACATTTGCGTTCATACAATCTTTTTAAGTTATTAAATAATTACTCTAGTCCACATTTTACAACTTTTTTCTTATCTTAAAAAGAAACACGTTATTTTCAAATATGCCACAAAAATTTTCTAGCGCATGCAGATTTTTTGTTCTTCAATGAAATGTTTTAAAATTTTTCAGATTTTGGGATCTGGATAATTCCTGATAATTTCTTGTGGCCCAAAATTTAGATATTTTAACATTGCAGCCGCTTCTCACACTCATGTCGATGTGCATAACTTGGAAAAGTTAAGTGATAGAAAATATCTAAAAGCAGATGCGACATAAAAATTACTTCTAAGATTACTATCTGCGGCCTTGGATGAAACAAGTGTGTTGACTATTGTAACTAATCTAATATTTATTGCTAACAATGACAAACAACTTAAAAAAATGCAACTTGATTTTACTAAAAGTATAATAAAAGTACATCAGATTTAAAAAAATACAAGGTCTTTTAGTCCTTATGCACAAGGAACTTCATCAGATTTTTTATTGAAAGTAAAATAAACTCATATTCTCATCAGAAGTAACAGAAAAATCAAAAATTTCAAATTTAATATATTCAACATTGTTATGATATATTGTTACAAAATAATGCAGTAAAAGGAAATGGTAAATAAGAAGCATTGTTACAAAATTATAGATAAAAATAAATGGTAATTAACAGAACATTGTTATGAAATCAAGGTTATAAAATCTCCCTATTTATCTAATAGAAAACATTGTTTGATTTGTTTATATAATAGCTTTCTATAATAAATCTTTTTGCCATTGTTTCTGTTTCTGAAATTTTTATATTTTCCCAGTCAGTATTATGATCCTTATCTTTCTTATGCATAAATAATTGATTATTTTCATTACATTTCTTTATTTGATACTAGCAGAGTTACCCGGCGTTGAGTTACATTTGTAGGTAAAGAGAACAATCTCAAAAAATTAAATTATAACTCCTAATTGGTTAAACAATAACTCAATCAATATAGAAAATAGTCAAAATGTATTTTTAGGAAATGTTTGGATCTGATGTGCTACCAAATAAGCTAGGTGATAACCCCGGCGTGGCTCGGACTTTTTTTTTATTAAATTTTGCAATATCTTAGAAAAAACACATGAAAACGCTTAGAATTAATACAGTAAACATTTTTAATGAATATTCGAAAAAAAAATTTTTTAAAGGCTCATAATGGATGGACCTCTCCAAGGATGCCACTGCTAGTCTAAATAATTTCTTACATCTTACCTTCGATGTACACTTGATGTTGTTGCAATTCAAACTTTTCTCTCGATGTCTTGAAGCAAAACTTGGCCATTCATTACTTTGTGTAGTCTAGCAGTCGCCGATTCTTCTATTTACTTGCTTACCATTTGCTCAATACAGCACGGAGCTAAAGGAGTGCTTCCTCTGTTGTCTTTCCACTCTCTCCCAATAGTCTGCTAACTCTCCATTATCTCCGGTTACTGATCATTTTTAAGGATTTTCAAGAAATTGTTAAGTACTAAGAACTCTCTTTTCTAAGAAATGCCTGAATAACTGGAATTCTATGCATTGTTACAAATTTAACCTTATCTATATTGAACAACCATTGCCTTTCATTGTTGGTCATGAGATTTACACGGTGTCCGGAAATAAATGGTAAATATTCATACACGTAAAAGAATATGTATAAAGAAGCATTTTTATTCCTATAAACATGGTGTCACAAGACAACCCCCACAGAGATACAGGGGGATTAAAGTATGTTGCGCAGCCTGATTGTTGGCATCCTGCGAGCGACTAGGCAATGTGGTGCAGCCTACATCTGTTCAAGAGATGTCAATTGTCCCGCCTTTTATTTCCCTTTGGCGGATTCTGGGCCAATTCTGCGCAGAGAATCTACCAATATTCTTTCTTCTCCTGCTCCTTTCTCTTTCTGGCAGGTCTATTCCGGCTCGGGGTCTTGATACGCAATGGACTTTGTGTGGCATCTGTTTTGATCACATTTGTTTTTACTCACAGCTTGGATGTACGCCTTGATGTGCAATGCTCATACGTAGTCTACATTAAGATGTTACCTTAAGAGCCTACAGCGCTTGTCTTATTTTTTTATTTCTGCGTAGTTTAATGTTACGTGATGTGACTTTATTTTATTCTATTACATCAACAACTTCGAACAGGTCTGTAGGCTCTAATGTAGGCTGCACCACATTGCCTAGTCACTCACGGGATACCAACAATCAGGCAGCATAACATACTTTAATCCCCCTGTATCTCGGTGGGGGTTGGCTTGCGGCACCATATTCATAGGAATAAAAATGCTTCTTTATACATGTTCTCTCACGTGTATGAATATTTATAATTTATTTCCGGACACCCTATATATTGTTGATCCCTGCTTAGTGTTGGTGCATTGCGTGTTGATACCATTGTTGATACCTGTTGTTACACAAAATTTTACTTGCATTGTTAGTCATGAGATATTTCTCATTAATATGCCTTGCCATAACCATGAATATGGATTTTTTTAATTTTTTTTCAATAATTAATTTTTTTTCGAAATCTGAGATAGACAGTGACCTTCCTCGTGGTTTGAAGGTCAAGTATGCAAAATTTCATCACGGTCGGAATAAAACTGTAGATTTGTATAAGAAACAAACCCACAAACAAACAATCTTCTTTATATACATAGAACTAGCAGAGGACCCGTCTTTGTCCGGGATAATTACGCTTGTAGGTAAACACACACTTTTCCCAATCGTCTGAACGCTTGTTAGGGAGCTGAAGGAAGACACGTGTACCTCCTCTGACTCATCGAGAGAGCCTGCCCTATCTATATCGTCTATTATATCCATTTCCTGTTCATTGTTAATAATTCTTGGAAACGAATGTTCTGTAATTGCATCATCATTTTATGTTCATTGTTATAATTCTTGGAAACGAATGTTCTGTCATTGCATCATCATTTTATGTTCATTGTTATAATTGTTTGAATAATTTTGTGCTCATTGTTATTGGTGAATTGCGCATTGAGACTTGTTAATGCGAACACGACGAACCTATTGTTGCACAAACTTTGCCTTCCATTGTTGGTCATGAGATATCTGTTGCTAGTCCGAGCGTAATGTGAATTGCGTGTTGACACGATTGTTGATACCTATTGTTGCACAAAACTTTCCTTTCATTGTTGGTCATGAGATATATATTGTTAGTCCGTGCAGAGTGTTTGTGAATTGCGTGTTGATACCATTGTTGATACCTATTGTATCACAAACTTTGCCTTGCATTGTTGGTCATGAGATATTTCTCATTAATATGCCCTGCCATAACCATGGATATCGAATTTTTATAAATAATTATTATTTTTTCTAAATCTGAGGTAGACAGTAAATTTCCTCATGCTTTGAAGGTCATGTATGCGAAATTTTATCAATATCAGAATAAAAATGTAGATTTGTATAAAAAACAAACAAACAAACCCACAAACAAACCCAGAAACAAGCAAACATCCTTCTTTATATATAGAGAAGAAGACTAGCAAAGTAGAAGAATAATTGCCCGGGATAATTACACTTGTAGGTAAACAGAACAATTCTTAAAAAAGTTTAAAATAAACACATGAAAATGCTTATAATTAATACAGTAAAAATTCTTAATGAAGATTCGAAAAAAAAAATTTTAAAGGCTCTCAATGGGACGGACCTCTCCGCTAATTTCTTACTCACGTAATCTTACTTCAGATGTATACTTGATGTTGTTACATTTCCTTTTCTTCTTCCGATGTGTTGAAGCAAAACTTGGCCATTCATCACTTTGTATAGTCCAGCGATCGCTGATTCTTCTATTTACTTGCTTCCGATTTGCTCAATACAGCACACAGCTATAGGAGTGCTTCCTCTGTCGTCTTTCCACTCTTTCTCAATAGTCTGCTAACTCTTTATTATCTTTAGTTACTGTTCATTTTTAAAGATTTTCAAGAAATTGTTAAGTACTAAGAACTCTCTTTTCTATTAAAAACCTGAATAACAGGAATTCTATGCATTGTTACAAATTGAAACTTATCCATATTGCATCATCATTTTATGTTCATTGTTATAATTTTTGCAAAGGATAGCTTTATCATTGCATCATCGTTTTGTGCTCATTGTTATCGGTGAATTGCGTGTTGACACCATTGTTGGTACGTATTGTTGCACAAACTTTGCTTGCATTCTTGATCATGAGATATATATTGTTGGTCCATGCAGAGTGTGTTTGGGAATTGCGTGTTGATACCATTGTTGTTACTTATTGTTGCAAAAACTTTGTCTTGCATTGTTGGTCATGAGATATTTCTCAATAATATGCCCTGCCATAACCATAATACCGATTCGAAATCTCAGGTAGACAGTGACCTTCCTCATGCTTTGAATGTCATGTATGCGAAATTTTATCAAGATCGGAATAAAACTGTAGATTTGTATAAAAAACAAACAAACAAACACACAAACCCACAAACAAACAAACATACATCCTTCTTTATATATAAAGACAGAGACTAGCAGAGGATCCGGCGTTGCCCGGGATAATTACACTTGTAGGTAAAGAGAACAATCTCAAAAAATTAAATAATAACTCCCAGCTGGTTAAATAATAATTCAATCAATACAACACATTGCAAAGGGACTATTCATTCTACGAAAAATACGAAAAACAGAAATTCTAGGTGATATACCGGGACTTAATCTAAACCCTTCTTGAATTGCCTCCCGTTGCTGAGCATCACCAGATACTTTAGACGCAAGTTTTTCTTGCCTTTCTTGTAGAAGCTCTTATACACTCTTGCTCTATTTAAACACCCGTTGTTCAGATGTTTCAAATGCCCGTATAGCTTTGTCTGTCTTAGTTGCAGAGTTTTTCTGACCAATACTCGTTCTTTGTCTTTCCTTTCCAGATACATAAATTTTTGCCAGTCGTTTGGACGTTTCATAGAGAGCTCAAGGGAGACACGCGTGACTCCTTTGCTCATCAATAGACGCTGCCTTATTAATATTCTGTCACTGCATTATCACTTTATGCTCATTATCGAAATTCTTGGAAACGAACGTTCAGTCATCGCATTATCAGCATCGCAGTTTCCAAAATATACACATACCCCACAAAATATTAATGTATTTTTTGAAATGTTTGGATCTGCTGTGCTACCAAATAAACTAGGTGATAACCCCTGCGTAGCTCAGACTTTTTTTTAGGATTAAATTTTGAAATATCTTAAAAATAAACTCATGAAAACGCTTAGAATTAATACAGTAAAAATTCCTTATGAAAGTTCGAAAAAAAATTTTTCTAAAGGCATACAATGGATGGACCTCTCCAAGGAAGCCACTGCTAGTCTAAATAATTTCTTACTCACGTAATCTTACTTTCGATGCACACTTGATGTTGTTGATATTTCCTTTCTTTTCTCCATGTCTTGAAGCAAAATATGGCCATTCATCACTTTGTGTAGTCTAGCAGTCGCCGATTCTTCTATTTACTTGCTTACCATTTGCTGAATACAGCACGGAGCTAAAGGAATTCCTCCACTTTTTCTCAATAGTCTGCTAATTCTTCATTATCTGCTGATCATTTTTAAAGATTTTCAAGAAATTATGTACTAAGAACTCTCTTTTCTAAGAAAGCCTGAACAACAGGAATTCTATACATTGTTACAATCTGAAACTTATCTTTATTGCACAAACTTTGCTTTGCATTGTTGGTCATGAGATATTTCTCTTTAATATGCCTTGCCATGACCATGAATATCGATTTTTTTTATCAATACTTATTATTTTTTTGAAATCTGAGATAGATAATGACCTATCTCGTGTTTTGAAGGTCAAGTATGCAAAGTTTCATCAAGATGGGAATAAAACTGTAGATTTGCATAAGAAACAAACAAACAAACAAACCCACAAGCAAACATCCTTCTTTATATATACAGATAAATAGATTTATGTTCATTAATCCTTTTTATTACACTTCTTTTCGTTTGTCCAATATAATGATTATCGCTTTCTTTATAAGGAATTTTATAGATAACATTGTTTTTTTATAAGTTTATTATTTTCTTCTAATTTTTTATTTAATATAACTTTACCTTTTATTAATTTATTTTTAAAGGCAACTTTATATTATCTTTCTTTTCCCGTTTTCTTTTTTTTTAAGGGTTCTATTCAATTTTGGGCTAAAATTAAAAGTTCCATAGTTTGTATTTTGATTTACAGTTATATTTTGGTTATTTTCGTTTATACAATTTTTCCAATAAAAATTCTATAAAGTTTTTTCAATGCAATGAATTGGATAATTATCAATTAACATTTTTCTTAATTTTAGTAATTGTCATGTTACATTTTTATAGAGCAAATTCTATATATTCTTTGTAAAAATTTAATAATAACATTAATTTTATTATGTATAGGCTGAAAGGATCTAAAGTTTACCATGAAATTTCCGCTTGTTGGTTCTATATAAATATCAAAGGAGAATTTGGAATTATTTTCTATTTAAATTAGTAAATCTAAATATTGTATTTTATTTTTTTCCATATTATTTCTGGTAAACTTGAATTCAATTTTATTGCAAATGTTGCACTATTGACCTTTGCACTCACAATTGTTGGCATTTTAAATTTAAAGTTTGTGATGCCTGAAGATGGCTTGCGTAGCAAATATATTATGTAAAACCTGTTTTGTTGCTTTAGTAAATAAAAAAAGTTATTTAAAATGATAATTTTTGAGAAGACATTATTCCAATGAAGACAGAATAATTACTGTAATTCACGGGGTGCTATATCAGCAAACCTTCAGATGCTTTAAATAAACTATTCAAGAAGGCGTGTTCTCTAGCTTAAATTGACTTGTGCAACGAATATACAGGGTGTCCAAAAAGTCTGGTAACATAGCAGAAATCTCAAAGCTGCCTGGTAGGCGAGATCTGATGTGTGTGGTTTATAGGTATTAGGGGGTGGGGACTTCATTGCCACACTCAAATTTGACCTTGAACCACAAATTTAAGGTCATCCATTTGCTAACTCGAAAACTATTAAAGATAGAGAAAATTTCCAATTGCTATCCTGTATAGCAACACCACATTAGTCCAAACAATTTCTAAACACACCCTTCCCTTTGAAAATTTTTGAGAAAATGGGCGCGAATAAGTCCTTCAAGAAAAGACAATTCTCAACCGTGTGCTTCACTGCAATTTAAATGTGTTACAAATCTCCGCCAACCTGGCCAGCTCAACCTGACCTTGAATGATTCTTTCCCGCCAAATGGGAAATCATGATTATTCTTTCTCATAATCTTCCGGTGCATTTTCTTGGCTTGCTCCATAACAGAAAATCATGTCTGCCATCTCATCTTGAGAAAATTGTGACATTCCAGAAATAATTTTAGTAATGTGCAGAAATCGATTGTGACATGTGCTCAAATGTGCCTTGCAGCTGTTGGTCAGCACATTGAACACACTATCGATTAGGAAGAAAAATCTTTAGCTAAGACTTGAACGAACCAAATAAATTTTCTCAACATTTTCTACCTACAACGTCACCCAATCATTTAATGAGCCTTCCTGACGGTGTGCTTCACTGCAATTCAAATGTGTTAGAAACCTCACCCAGCCTGACCAGTCCAACCTCACCTTGTGGCTCTTTCTCGCCCATTTTCTCATAATCTTTCAAGGGGAAAGGTGTGATTAAAAATTGTTTTGAGACTAATTAGGTGTTTTCGAGTTAGGAAATGGATGACCTTAAATTTGGGGGTCAAAGTCAAATTTGAGTGCGGCAATTAATTCCCCACTACCCTATACCTATAAAGCATACTCATCATATCTCGCCTACCTGGCAGCTTTGAGATATCTGCCATGTTAGTAGACTTTTTGGACACCCTGTATAGAAATTAACATGTATCCTTCGAAGGATTATTAAAGAACACACTGCAGTGTGCTCTTTGATCTGAAGAGTCGATTGATGTATGCATTGTTATCGGTTATTTCTTAAACTGTCACCCGAGACCGACCTGCATCCCTTATGCGTCGCGTTTGGAAAGTTCTACACTGCTCAAGTGTTCCAAACACAAAAATCGTCCGAACATTTGTTAGGGTCCTGCTCATCTTCATTACATCCCCAGCTGGAGTAATGGCCTCAACATTGCTGTGAAATCGCCTCCCAGGAAAAGTTTTCTTCGTTTTGCTAAAAAAAAAAAAGTGCCTGCCTGGCCTTGTTTAGGAAATCGCCTTGTGCAAGGCGATTTACCAGCGATGATGAGGTCATTTCTGCTCTAAGGAGTGGTTTTCCGAGCAGAAGACGGGCTCTGCATTTACAACATTCACGGGTGAAATTTCGATGGTAGATGTGTATGACTTTGCAGGGAGTCTGTGTGGAGAAGGATTGGTGTACCCACCAAATTTGTTTGCCATACGATCATGCCTTCTATGCAAAGGTATAAACTTTATCCCTGCCCCACGTATAGATTCCTTTTGATTCGATTCCTCACAATCTCTTGTTATTTTAAACTAACCCAATTTCTTGATATCGCGGCCCTCCTCTCTGTTAGATATCCAGTTTTTTAAAATCTAGACAATACGACCTTAGTTTGTTATCTTCTTCTATACTAATTCGGAACGTCTGCATCTCCAAGTTTCAATTCTGTTCCTCCTTCTTTTCAACTTATTTATAAATGATATTTCCCTGTCGCTGTCCCCTTTATCTTATGCCGACTCTTCCCTCTTTGCTACCCAGAACTCATTTAATATAGTATTGAAAAAACTTTTCACTTGGAACTTAGTCACCACTTACACGTAAATTTAGAGAAGACTATTTACATAATTTTTCACCAAAGAAATAAAAAAGTTTGATTTGAATACTTTTGTCGTTTTTTACAAATCTCACAAAACATTCCATTTAAATCGTTCAAATACTTAGGCATCTACTTGTCTCATAACCTCCTGGGATACTCAAGTCAATGTTTTATTATCTACTCTAAACTAATGCTTAGGTCATTTTTCCCAAATGAATTTCCTTCCTAAAAAATTTTTTTCTATTACTTTATTTCGCTCTAATCCAATCAAGGGGATCAACTACAAAATCAAATCTTTACGCCTGTACGGCATACAAAAAGGGTTCGTGAGGATTTTATTAAAATTAAAGAAATCAAACAATCTTTTTAATTCTGCCGGTTTAAACCCAATATATCAACTATAGCCTTTTAATTTAGCACTGTTCATTTAAAAACCGGTAATAACTGCCTATCCACATCCGTCTCCCAAGCCCTCTTTTAAAACTATAACAACTCCCTTTTATAAATTACGTAACAAGGACTCTTTACCAATCCCTATAATTAAACACTCTGACCAGCTTAAAAGGTTCTTACAGCTGATATTAGTCTATGATCCAGCTTAACACTTGAAATTCGTTCTTCTCCAGCTCCATCCATTTTTAAATCTACACTGAGGAATTACTTACCTAACATTCCAAAATAAATCATTTTCATGTATGTTACCTTTGTTTTAATGTGTTACATCAACGGTATTTATATAATTACTAGTACAGGACCCGGCGATGCCCAAGATATTTACACATATAGGTAAACAGAACAATTTCAAGAAGTTAAATTATAATTCCAACTTGGTTAAATAATAACTCAATCAACACTACACAGAGCGAAAGGACTACCCATTCTAAGAAATATCCGAAAACAGGAATTATAGGTGATATAACAGGACTTTACTTAACCCCTTGTTGAATTGCCTCAGATTAAAATGATATCTACCTTCATCACCGGGGAACATATCACCGGGGAAGTATCACCTTCATCACCGAGATACTTTTGACCCAAGTTTTTACTGCCCTTGATGACAAACCTCTTATACCATAATATTGTTTCCCATTTTTTTTCAAGAAATTGGCATGTACTAAGAATCTTTTCTAAGAAAAGCCTGAATAACATTGTTACAAATTGAAACTTCTCTATATTGCACAAACTTTGCCTTGCATTGTTGGTCATGAGATATATATTGTTGGTCCGTGCAGAATGTTTATGAATTGGTGTTGATACCATTGTTGATAAGCATTGTTGCACAAACTTTGCCTTGCATTGTTGGTCAAGAGATAATTTTCATTAATATGCCTTGCCATAACCATGAATATCGATTTTTTTATCAATAATTATTATTTTTCCGAAATCTGAGGTAGACAGTGACTTTCCTCATGCTTTGAAGGTCAAGTATGCAAAATTTCATGATATCAAGATCGGAATAAAGCTGTATAAAAAACACACAAACCCACAAAAATCCTTCTTCTTCTATATATATAAAGAAGGATGTTTGTTTGTTTGTGGGTTTGTTTGTTTGTTTCTTATGCAAATCTACAGTTTTTTGCGATCTTGATGAAATTTTGCATACTTGACCTTCAAAGTATGAGGAAGGTCACTGTCTACCTCAGATTTCGGAAAAATAATAATTATCGATAAAAAATCGATATTCATGGTTATGGAAGGGCATATTAATTAGAAAAATCTCATGACCAACATTGCAAGGCAAAGTTTGTGCAACAATAGGCGTCAACAATGATATCAACACGCAATTCACAAACACTCTGCACGGACCAACCAATATACAAGGTGATTATAATTAAAGTCCCTTTGTAAAAATGCTATAAAAAAACAACCATGAGTCCGAATGACTTCAAATTTGGACTGAGCATTCTTGAAGAAGGGGCATTTGATATGGGATAAGAAAAAAATAGTTCCAAAATTTATCACTAGATGGCGCTGTAAGCGGCATAACGGAAGCGGATTCAGCTAGAAGTGACATTTTGAATTGAAATGCGACGGCTTTGGCATGAGTTGTTTATGGCATGATGTTTTTACATTAAAGTTGGTCAAGGAATGCAATTGACACTAAAACAAGTTAAACATGATTTTTTTTTTATTATACAGTACAGTATTAGCAAAAAATCAACTGTACCGGTCAATGAACATGATTGCTTCGGGTTTGATGATGGAAAACATGACTTTCAAATCATTTAACAGTTGTGGCACTGTTAGTGCAAAGCCCATCCACCACGGCAAGGTCGTACCACATCGGATGGGAAAAATCGGTTTTTAATTGTCCTTGGGCCAAAAACCGCATAAAAAGCAACAATGGAAACGCCTATTAATTATCTCGGGACTTGCGCAAGACATGTTCAATATGCTGTCCACCATTTTCCTCCACAAGTTTTAACCGATAAACAGCATGTTCCACAACAGACCGGAGTGTCTCCGGGGTCACGTTGTGAACGTGGTGCGTAATCCGAGCCTTCAATTCCGCTAAATTTGCAACTGGGCCACTGAACACATGATTTTTAAGGTAACCCCAGAGCCAGAAGTCACAAGGATTGAGGTCCGGTGATCTTGCAGGCCAGGCTCTCGGAAAATGACGGCTGATAATTCTATCATCTCCGAAATGTGTCTTCAGCAGTTGCTTCACTGGCTTTGCAATGTGCGGAGGAGCGCCATCTTGCATGAAAATTATTCTATCCACGCATGCATGCTGTTGAAGTGTTGGAATTACCTGGTTGCGTAAAAGACACGCATACCGTTGACCATTGACTGTACAGGTAACGGGACCCGCAGGACCCACTTCCTCGAAAAAAAAATGGCCCTATAATCAATGATGCTGTCATCCCGCACCACACAGTTACCTTTGCAGAATGAAGCGGTATTGAAACACATGCGAAAGGATTTTCCGTTGCCCATATCCTGCAATTTTGTGTATTGACAACGCCGTGGAGATAAAAATGGGCTTCGTCTGTCCACAAGATGTTCCATGGCCATTCATTGTCCACTTCCATGCGAGCTAGAAATTCTAAAGCAAACGTGTGTCTAATTGGCAGGTCAGCAGGAAGTAACTCCTGAACATGGGTAATTTTATAGGGATAACAATGCAGGATATTGCGTAAAATTTTATTGACCGTGCTCATAGGCATGTCTAAAGTTCGGGCAATTCCCCGTGCACTGCACGTTTGCACACCACTGTTCGACCCTTCCTCTAATGCTTCAGCCACATCTTCTACTGACGTCAAAGCAACTGCTTTCCTCCCTCTGCCAGATTTCACTGCAAAAGAACCTGTCGCTTCGAATTTTTTAATCATACACCTCAGAGCCTTTGCAGACATCGGACCACATCCTTTTTTCATTCCCTTTAATACCCGAAATTTCTTTAAAGCTGCTATGGCAGAGTCGCCATTCTTGTAAAAGAGCTTCACAAGCAGAGCGCGATCCTTCATTGACAGACCCATGGCAAGCTGCTGAGATACAAATATGACGAGAACGCCATGAGGCCTGCGTTTTTATAACACATGCAATGTCTCATGCGCATGCGTATCTTTCAATTTGCATAGTACAAATCCTCCTAGGCATAATATGCCGCTTACAGCGCCATCTAGTGATAAATTTTGGAACTATTTTTTTTCTTATCCATATCAAATGCCCCTTCTTCAAGAATGCTCAGTCCAAATTTGAAGTCATTCGGACTCATGGTTGTTTTTTTATAGCATTTTTACAAAGGGACTTTAATTATAATCACCTTGTATATCTCATGATCAACAATGCAAGGCAAAGATAGGCCCGTCGTGTTCGCATCAACAATAGTCTCAATGCGCAATTCACCAATAACAATGAGCACAAAATTATTGAAGTGAGTGGTGGCTTTGCAGTATAAAAGATGGACAACAGGATTATCGACTAGTTTCGCCATTTATTCCCGGCTTCTTCAAGGATACACAACAAGAGGCTCGCAAGTTTTTATATACAGAAATTTGGGTACAAATGAGCCAATGAGCATGGAGGTACAGGGCAAGACAACAAAGTAACTAATAAGAAAATTAGGGCAAATAAACTAAGGAGAAGTGAAAAACAAAAATGTGTGGGGGTCGCAACGCGGACCGAAAAGAGGTCGTATCTGGTAGTAAAAATGACAAGTGGATTTACTAACAGGACCGTATAAATAAAAAACTAAATGAAAAAAAAAATTTATATAAAGCAAAGTACGAAATAGAAATAAAAAATTTTATATAAAGCAAAGTACAAAATGAATAGATTACAAAAGGTCTGAGAGAGGATTGTGTATGGCGAACACATCGAATTCAGTTTGACGATTGAGTAATTGGTCAGGGTTGGACTTCTTGGCCTTGTAAATCTCGATAGATTCCAGGGTGGCTGTTTTGGACGATTTATTGCAAACGTGAATAATGGACATTACTTCGCTTTGTGGTCTAAGGGGGTGTCCGATGCTTTTCAGGTGGATGGCATAATGTGAACAGTTGTCTTGATTATTGTATGATCTTTCATGGTCCTTAAAACGTATAGTGAAGCTGCGAGTTGAGAGGCCTATGTAACATTTGTCACAGTAGGCACAACTTAGGCGGTATACCCCTTGTTGATCATACTTATTGTTATTAACGGTGTACGGTGGATTCAGATGACGGAGAGAATGGGGAGGGGAACGTGGGAACTTTCCCTTGCATTGTTAGTCATGAGAAATATATAGTTGATCCTTGCATAGTGTTGGTGCATTGCGTGTTGACACCATTGTTGATACCTATTGTTGCACAAACTTTTATCTGCATCGTTGGTCATGAGATATATATTGTTGGTCCATGCAGAGTGTTTGTGAATTGCGTGTTGACACCATTTTTCATACCTATTGTTGCACAAACTTTGCCTTTCATTGTTGGTCATGAGATATTTCTCATTAATATGCCCTGCCATAACCATGAATATCGATTTTTTATAAATAATAATTATTTTTTCGAAATCTGAGGTAGACAGTGACCTTCCTCGTGCTTTGAAGGTCATGTATACGAAATTTTATCAAGATCGGAATAAAACTGTAGATTTGTATAAAAAACAAACAAACAAATCCACAAACAAACCCACAAACAAACATCCTTCTTTATATAGATAGATAGAATGGTTAAATAATAACTCAATCAATACAGCACAGAGCAAAGGAACTATCCATTCTACGAAAAGTACGAATAACAGGAATTGTAGGTGATATACCGGGTCTTTATCTAAACTATTCTTGATTTGTCTCACCACTGCGGAGCATCACCTGATACTTTAGACCAAGTTTTTCTTGCCCTTCACATACCCTATTGCTCTGTTCGAAACTCCCGATGTTCAGATGTTTCAAATGCCTGTATAGCTGACCTTGAGTGACTCTTGCTCGCCCATTTTCTCAAAATCTTTCAAGGGGAAGGGCGTGTTTAAAAATTGTTTTTATACTAATGTGATGTTGCTCTACAGGGTTGCAATTGGAAATTTTTCTCTAATAGTTTCCGTGTTGGCAAATGCATGAACTTAAGTTTGGGAGTCATCCATTTGATTGCGGCGATGAATTCCCCATTCCCCTATTACCTATAAACCACACGCATCAGATCTCGCCTACCTGGCAGCTTTGAGATATCTACCATGATACCAGACTTTTTGGACACCCTGTATATTAATTTAATTTAATTTATTTTAATTTAATTTAATTTATCTAAGTTTCCAACGGGATTTACCCATAAAATCTTCTTCTTCTATATATATAAAGAAGGATGTTTGTGTGTGGTTGGGTGGGTGGGCCTGTTTGTCTGTATGTTTTTTATACAAATCTACAGTTTTATTCCGATCTTGATAAAATTTCGCATACATGACCTTCAAAGCATGAGGAAGGTCACTGTCTGCCTTAGATTTCGGAAAAATAATAAATATCGATAAAAAATCGATATTCATGGTTATGGCAAGGCATATTAATGAGAAATATCTCATGACCAACAATGCAAGGCAAAGTTTGTACAACAATAGGTATCAACAATGGTTTCAGCACGCAATTCACAAACACACTGCATGAACCAACAATATATATCTCATGACCAACAATGCAAGGCAAAGTTTGTGCAACAATAGGCCCATTGTGTTCGCATCAACAATGGTATCAACGCGCAATTCACCAATAACAATGAGCACAGAATGATGATGAAATTTTAAAGCAATCTTTCCAAGAATTATAACAATGAACATAAAATGATGATGTAATATGGATAAGTTTCAATTTGTAACAATGCATAGAATTCCTGTTATTCAGGCTTTTCTTAGAAAAGAGAGTTCTTAGTTCTTAACAATTTCTTGAAAATCTTTAAAAATGATCAGTAACTGGAGATAATGGAGAGTTAGCAGACTATTGAGAAAGAGTGGAAAGATGACAGAGGAAGCACTCCTTTAGCTCCGTGATGTATTGAGCAAATGGGAAGCAAGTAAATAGAAGAATCGGCGACCGCTAGACTGCACAAAGTGATGAATGGCCAAGTTTTGCTTCAACACATCGAGAGAAGAGTGGAAATTGCAACAACACTAAGTATACATCTGAGGTAAGATTACGTGAGTAAGAAATTATTTAGACTAGCAGTGGAATCCTTGGAGAGGTGCAGCCATTGTGAACCTTTAAAAAGATTTTTTCCGAATTTTCATTAAGAATTTTTACTGTATTAATTCTAAGCATTTTCATGTGTTTATTTTTAAGATATTGCAAAATTTAATTTAATTTTTTGAGATTGTTCTGTTTACATCCAAGTGTAATTATCCCGGGCAACGCCGGGTACCTTTGCTAGTACATTATAAACAATAAGAGGAGGAAAAAATCAGAATACAATAAGTAAAAGGAAAAAGAAAGCAATCAGCAAATTCTACATGTAGTTAAAAATTCCAAGTTTTAAGTAAAACACTCTTGAAACGATAAAAATTACAATTGCAAAGATCCAGATTCTTAGGAATAGTATTACCAGTAACTTGGATACGAATAATTGCACACATTGTTTCATAGTTTGTGGCGCAGAAGGGAATGTGAAAAGTAACTTTACTAAGGGTGAAATTAGGAACTTTGAAATTAACACTGCTCAGAAGTTTGGGAGAATCAATATACCCATTTATCAATTTATAGACAAAAAGAGCATCTTGACTCCTTCGTCTACTCTGTAATGATGGAAGTCTTAATAGTAATGGATCCTATTCAAGGGAAGTGGTTATGGATTTAAGCTCAAATCGAGAGGATAAGAAATGAATGAATCGTTTTAGAACAGATTGAATTTCATCAATAAGACCCAGCTGTGATGGATTCCAAACGACAGAGGCGTATTCTAAGATAGGTCTAACGTCGGTGCAAAATAGAAGAGCTAAGACTGAGGGTTTATTAATAAATTTAAAGGAACGAATTTGTAGTCTTAAGGCTTTATTCGGTTTTTTAATGATATAATGAACATGGGGCTCTGGACTTAAAGAGTGTGTATGAAGAACCCCGAGGTCCAGAATACTAGAGGACCGAATTAATGGAGTATCAAAAATATAATATACGAAGCAAGTTATTGAGTGTGATCTATAACAGGTTATAAATTTACACTTTAGAGGATTCAGGGCCATACGATTTTGTATACACCAGTTTTGGAGTGCATACAGGTTGTTTTGCAATTTCTCACAATCATCAGCGGAAGAGACGGGCCAGTAGAGTTTCACGTCGTCGGCAAATAAGCAGCAACTGAACGTCAACAACATTAGCCAAGTCAATTATAAATAGATTAAAGAGAACTGGTCCTAGGTATGATCCTTGCGGTACACCAGACGATGCAATAAATAAAGATGAATACGAGGAAGCATATCTAACAATTAATTGGCGATCTTTTAAATAGGAAGAAAACCATGCTAATAATGAACCAGTGATCTCATAAGATTCTAATTTGTGCAGAAGTACGGAGTGATCTACTCGATCAAAGGCCAGATAAATCCAGATAAATAGCATCGATTTGTTGATGATTTTTAAAGGCAGATATTACGTGGGTTTGAAATGAAACTAAGTTCGTTACAGTACTTCTGCCAGACATAAATCCATGTTGGAAGGAGAAGATATGCCTGGTCAATAGATTACCAATTTTGGATAATAGCAGTTTCTCAGTAATCTTTGCTAAAACATTCTGAATGATAACCGGTCGATAATTGCAGACACTGGCTAATGAACCAGATTTATGAATGGGTACAACATAACTATTCTGCAGAATGTCAAGGAAACATCCATATTGGAAGGATAAATTAACCAAATTAGTAATAGGGTAATATAAAAGAGTAGCCCAATGTTTTAAAACACTGGGGGGGGGGGGGGGGAATACAATCCGGGCCACAACCTTTATAAGGGTTTAATTTATAAAGAGTATTATATACCTCTTCAAAGGTAACAAGACAAGACGATAGGGGAACGGAGGTATCCTCCTGAGTGATCGAATGATTAGGGTTGTCATTTGCGGAATTAGGCGTATCATTCCCAGTGAATACAGAGGCAAAATGTTGTGCAAATAGTTCACATATAGCTTTAGGATCACTTACTGATGCATCGTTGTGCTTAAGTATAGGGGTACGTACTAAAGAGCGTTGGCAGTTACGAATGAAACTCCAAAATAACTTCGGATTATGTGGATGAGATTCCTGGATTCGGGAAGTAAAATCTTTAAAACACTGCCTAGTGAGGGCACGACAGCGTCTACGGATGGAAACAAACTTGAGGTAATCAGATGAACGCAGTGATTGCTTATATTGCTTATGCAAAATCTTTTTTTCAATTATAAGCGTTTTGAGCAATGAGGAAATCCAACAAGGGAAATTGTCGTTGCCAGTTTTCCTACTTGTAGTATGGCGTAAGATAATCTCTCTTAAGAAAAGGTATTTATTCCAAATAGCCCCCACCAATGTTATGCCCATAAGATGGCTGCATTGGGGAAAGATGGCAGCAGTGGGGAAAGATGGCAGCATGGCACTGTTTTCCGCGGCATTCAATAATCCGTGCTATTTACAAGATGAAACCAGAAAGTTGAAGACAGTGTACGGTTAAGCTGTGAGTCACAAACGTGTGAATGAGTGGTTTAAGCATTTCCGTGAAGAACGAGAAACCCTCGAAGATGAACCACGTTTTTGAAAGCCAACAACCTGTACAACATAAAACGTGTTCGTGAGCTTCTCCTAAAGGATCGCCGTTCGTCTGTTCGGCTTTTCAAACGGATATTCAAACGGCTGTAGCAAGGGAGCTTCAAGCTGTACCGAAAGAGGATTGTTCACACGCCATACAACAGTTGTATGAGGGATGTCAAAAGTATATTGTGGTCATGGGGGCTAACTTTGAAGATCAGTAAAGTACAATCTCTGGAATACCTGTCTGTTTGTTTTTCCGAGTCATTCAACCAACTTTCCGGTCTCACCTTGTATGTACCCAAGGATAAAGGAAAGAAAAAAAGAATAAACCCAAATTAAACGTGTTGCCCGTCAGAAGAAATCACAGAACATCCAATTACAAAATAGGAAGAGGCAAAAAACATTAAAGCGGTTTTAAACCTAAAAGGGACCAAAAAAAGATTAAATTTTTCACTTTTCCTGCTAATACATACCTAACAAAAGGATTAACCAAGATCGTCCATAACTTTTAGCTCCACATTACCTACAAAAGTGATGAAAATTTAAAACACTTATAAGGAAATAAAATATCTTAAATTCCCACTTATGAAAGATTTGGAATGTTTGAAATAAAGAGTGGTTCCTGTGTTATAATGGATAAACTAGGAGACATTTAAGCTATAATCAAGGAGTATTATTCCAGCATAAAAAATTATAAACCTGAAAGGTCCAAATTTCTTCACCATACACAGGCTACAGGACAGAAATATGCAACAGAGAATATCAAAATCTTTAGGTAGGCGCATGCACCGATATCGCTCGAGTATGAGTGAGCGTGGGGGTAAAACTATAGTCTAAGGAAGTACTAATCATATATGAGTAGGAAATCCTTTGAGTAAGAAAAAAAGCAGATGCCCTGATATAATTAACTTGAAACCATTTTCCGCAATGAATTCTGAGATTCGTTGGTTCACCTATCTAGTGGCTGTTAGATTAAATTATTGCAATCCTGTATTTTAGTTAGCAGATAATGAAGAAAATAAATCTTTTAGACACCATTTTACAAGCTAATTCATTTCAAAGGAAACCCAATTTTTATTGCAGTTAAGTAAATATACGGCAAAAATTCAAGAGGTGATTTTCTGGGTTATTTTAGGAAACTTTTGTCCTTTGATGATATTTTAAATGCCGCTTTGTTTCGAAGATACATGGCGATAAACGTTTTTTCATCTTTTATTGCCTTGTATTTTCCAAGACCACTGGATTGTGGAAGCAAATGGAGCCAGAAACTGTGGACACAACTTGACAAGAACAACAGGAAACACTAATCCACAGAAGATGTTTGTTTATTAGAACGTATGCGCATTTCGGCAGCCACGCAGCCTTCTTCAGCGTATACAAAGACCTGATCAGAACAAAGTAAATCTGCTCCGATGCAGTAAAGAATTACATCGTCATATATAAAGTGGGGTCTTAGAAGAATTTGCTACACTGAACGGATTCCGTAAAAGCATAGTCAACAATATCGCTAAGAAATTGAAACGTAAATTAACCTTAAAAAATGTCACCACTCTGCACAAAAATGAAAAACGTGAATCGAGACTAGTCTTACCATACAATCTGCAATTAAACAGGGGAATGGTAAGAATTGCAAAAGAATTTGGCCTGGAAATCACTTATAGAAGCTCCAACACGATGAGGAAACAGTTGAAAAACCCTAGACACCATATGCCTTGAAAACAAGCCCGGCGTGTAATAAATTACCGTGTGCAGAATGCGTTGCGGGCAATCCCGTAGAGTAGTTAAGACCAGAATTAATGAGCATTTGGCATGCGTCAAAATAGGAAATTTGCAGTATCAAGGTTCGCTGACCACATACTCGATCAGGGACATGACTTCAGATATGAAGACTTTGACATCATACATAACACTAGTGTCACGTAATAATTTGGCCGCAAGCAACGATATGAAATGAGTAGATCGCTTATGTGGCCGTCATCTTTGGGGCAATTTGAAGGCGGCGAAAAGTGAAACTAGCCTTTATTGTTAGTGTAGGCGCCGCAATTTCGGCAACTCTACAGACTTGAGCTCATTGGGCGGAGCTTCTCCTATGCCATGACACAGGAACCGCCATCTAGAGAGAAACAGAGAAACGCCATCTTTTAGGTGGCGTTGACACAGGTCGCAGATTACTTAAGTAAAAATAATATTTGAAATCTTATAAATTTAAAAAAGACTCGTTTGTCGAGGTTCCCGATAGGAAAATAGTTACCGTTTTTGACTATCATCTGTGTAGCTAGGTTCGATTTCCCTTTCGGTGACTTTTTTTCTTTTCAAAAATTATTTTATATGTTTCTTCAATATTAAATAATATCGAGAATAAATAAATAGTAAATGCAAAGATGTAAAAAATAAAAATGAAAATATAAAAAAAAAATAGTAAATAAAATAAAATAACAAACATAAGTAAGCTTACGTAAAAAGTCAATTTACAATTAAAAACTTAATAATGATTTTTTTTTTCTTTACTCTATCACAGCTCTCTAATCATGTAGGCTGTGATTCTGCATACTTGGTTGCATTTAAATAATCTTATTCTGTTATTAGTTTTATCATTTCGTCCAACTTACTTTGTTAATTTTCACACGGATTTTCATTTTCTTTGCATTTTTATAACTTTTAGCACGCCTTTATCTTGTTCATTTTGGGGTTTTTTCCCACCTCTTATTTTACAATTTTAAATACATTCTAATTTTGTGCTCTCTGTAATTATGTTTGTTCTATAATGTTTTCTAATTGTTATTTCATATTTCATATTTGTATATGTACCATCCAGTGGTGCAAAATAACTTGAGATAACTAGTGGTCTCCCGACTCAATAGATTACATAATGTGTATTAATCCCCATTTTTTGCTAGTTTTTTTTTTTAATTTTAAATGGTATATTTTATTATTTTTAATTATTATTATGAAAATACACTAGTTTCACGTTTTTCTTTTATTTGTCCAAGAAAATAAATTTTTTTAAGCTTCTGCCAAAAACCCAACCTACCAATGCTTTTTCTTAAGTAATTGAGATATTTTCTTCTAATTATTTTACTTTACGCATTCTAATCTGTAATTATTCTCCTGTCATGACATATGTAGTAAAATATAAAAATCATCTTTATTAAAATCGTTAAAATCGCAAGATCACTTACAAAAAACATCAAGCACATTAAAAACGATGTTATTCTGCACACAGTATTCAAGAAATACTACGATTGTCCAATTTTGTTCAATGGTAAGCGGAACAAACCTAGTGGAATCACGGCACTCAAATGCCCGAACCCTCTTGATCCCACTTGCTGGACTGTTTTTTCTTTTCTGTTTCAGAAGACTTTATTTTTCGAAATAATGATAATTTAAAACCAATAAAACCTAATAAACCTGACTCTTCAATTAATCTTGTATTAAATTGATCTTCAGCTGCCATTTTCTGGTTGCGCCATCTCCTATCAATAATGTTAACTTGGACCAAAATTAGAACCAAAATATATTAGGATGAATTGAGATAAAATATCAGATCGTATTTTTGTATTTATTTTAGAAACATATCAGTGTTTTTCCGACGAAGATTCTCTGAAAGCTCTTATTTTCCTATTTTCCTCTTATTTTAGTTATTAGGCAACCGTTCTGAACGTCGGAGTTACTTAAGCTATTTCTACTGCGTAGCCTGTGCAAATGACACGTCATAGGTGAAGCCACGCCCACAGAGCCCAAGTCTGTAGAGTTGCCGAAAGTTCGTAGCCGCCATTACTGTGGTTGGCAGAACAACATCGCCAGCCAAAGCGCCATTACTATATATCCGCTTTGTCGCCAGCTGAGAAAGCAACCCCCCCTCCCCCACCAACATCGTGCTTGTAGTTTGAAATTTCTTAAGCGACCTCTCCCAAATTTAGATACTTTTTAATAAATGCGGTATATAATTTCATAAATAGCTCTAAACAATCATTCTGGTATCATTGAAACGACGGTAACTTGGTTGAATATCGACATCTTTTATGTATCAACAACCTCGATATAAAAGATGACCAGGATTTTTACATGAGAAAAACATTCTAAGACGCAGAAAGATAAAAACACACCTGTGAAAGGTCAGTGGTGAACCTTTAATATATCTATTACTATAATTTAAAGCTGGACAAGAAATCGGCATTGAGTTTTACTATGTTCGTCTACGCCAACTTCAAACATAAACATACGATGAAGGCTATTATTTGCCAACCAAAGCAATGGCCGACAGGCTTTCAAATGGGGACGCGTTGGTGGCGCTGTAAGCAGCTCATGAGTAGAGTCCCTGTAAGTAAAACTGTTTTACTTACAGGAACTCTACTCATGAGTAAAGCTCTTAATCTAGAGCTTTACTCATGAGCGATCTACTCATTTCATATCGTTGGCCGCAATCGATTCTGATTCTGAGGTAGAAAGAGAGCAGGAAATACAGAATCTACTTGTGTTGCCATCTGTCGAGGCTGAGGAGAATTGTAAAGCAGGAAGCGTGGCCTTCGAGTTATTAGGCCTCCGCATCGCCTCTCATTTCAATGCTTTCCTCCGTGCCAGCGGAAGTTCAACTTTTTAATGCTAGAGGGGGATCATCAGAGATAAAACAAGGGTGGATTCAAGCTTACTCTATGGAAGATACAGACGTTGATAAAATTATTTCGTGAATTTAGAGGAAAAACAAACACGTCGAACGCAGTTTTTTTATTAATTTGTATTTTGCTTTTCATTGATTATATATATTTGTAATTTATATTTTTTGTATTCTCTCATTGAGATATTTCGTTGTTTTTAAAGTGCTAATTCGTTGCGCCCGTACTGCACACCTTTGCTTCCCTTAACCACGCCCCTGATTCAGTGTTAGTGTAAACTTCCTTGTGTTCAGAGACCATGTGTTATTAAATTTATCATTTAATAAAAGTACTTTATTTTGAAATTATTGAATTCCAATTTCGCTTTATGCTGTCATCAGCCCGAAACCTATATTAACAGGTATTTAGTTGTTTTGTTTTTTTGAGTTGAATGTACATTCAACAGCCTGTTGTTGGATATATCAATAAAATCGATAATAGTACAGACGATCTCGTTCGATAAATCGTCTAGAGCATATCAAAAACAGATGAAGGTAGGTAATCGAACGATTATCCCCCTCCCCCCGCTCTTCATCTGTTCTTGACGATATCGAATCGGGGTAATCGTTTTTTTCGAAATCGGTTAATCAACGTCAGGAGACCTTTTTTGAGTCTGAACGCAATAGACTCAAATCAGCCCACATATCAATGATTGGTTTTATGCAGACCATTCCACATGAAGTGTGGTGAAAAGTAGTTTAGCCCTAGCCTAATAATACTATGGTATTATTAGGCTCTGGTTTAGCACTGTGTATGTTATGTTAAAATGATTGATAAAACCAAGAACAGATGAAGGTGCGTGTGTGAATACCCCCCCCCTCCCGCCGCCGCCCTTCATATGTTCTCGATAAAACATTTTATTTCAGTATTTTGTGTGTGAATAATTTCCGATTTTAAACCGATTTTTCACTTACATCGAATATATTGCTCATTATGATAAATGCAGATCGATTTCTATTAAGATTCGATTCAAAAGAAAAACCGACAACACAAAACAGTAATTCGTGCGAGCGTGACGTTTGAAAAATGTTAAAAAGATGTTGGAATAATTTCGTTTCATTAATTTCATTCAGTGCAATGAAAACAAGGCCACATAAAGGATCGCGTCATTTGCTCTTGCTGAAAATTATACAATAAACCAGTGTAAAGACAAATTCATCAATATTACATAAATGAAAATAAATAAAGGAAATTCAGTTAAGTATTGATTTTTCTCTTAAGTTTTAAAGTGATAATGTTCTTATATAACAAGGAGAACCTCCCATAGGTACAGGCAGGGATGGATGAGGGTAGGGTGGTTTTTTTCAGAATTTTTATAGAATTTTTATTCCACTGTCAATTTGAGCATATAATAAGAATTTCCCTATAAAATCATTTCTATATGGAAGATAGTTTTCTTTATTAGACCTAATTTTGTCGTTAGAGCCAGAATTTTGCGAGATAAAGTCGGATAAATTAGCATAGCGATGAGGTAGCAAGTAGTTCTTTATCCCTGGCGTGCGCCAACTAGCGGTCAAAAATTGAAACTGCCTCGGCACGCTATTTCAAGCCCGATGCGGAGGCCTAATATCTCGAAGGCCACGCAGGAAGGAAGAGGAAGGTAAGCCCAGACAGGAAGTCAGGTGGAAAGGACGTGAAGGCGGTGGATTCAAACGAGTTCAAGCCACCACGACCAAAAAACGCCCGCCGAAGTTGCATGGGAAAAAGAGAAAGCGTGCTAAGGAGCCTGAAACGCCTATGAAAGGTGAAGGGAAGGAGTCTGAATCTCGTGAGCGTTGGGCTGAGGATTTAGCAGGCGTCAGGAAGGACGGAAAAGGTTCGCAACGTATTGGCCAGAGTGGTATTTAGCCGGGAGAACTCTGTGGCGTCCATAGTGTGTGTCCACAGCATCTAGCCGCCATTCGCCGAGCAGCGGGCGCCTACCGAGCGTGTCGCATCTTCTTCTCAAGTTCTCGGGCGTAATTGCGTGCCGACAGCTAGCCAGCTCGAACAGGAAAGTTTCTCAAGCGAAAATCGTGAGTATTATCTTCCCTTTACACAGCGCGGTCCGAGCGTAGTTGTTCTGGCCTCTATTAGCGTTCTCTCGCTTAGATTCTCTTTCTGAGACCGATATTTGTTCAGTGCTCTAAAGGTAATAAGCGTGCGTAGTAGGCAACTTAGATTAAGCGTTAGCCAAGCGAAAGAGGTGCATTTGTTGCGAGAGGAATATTTGTATCTTCATGTCATGCCATGCGGGCTTTCCGCCTATATAACAGAAGATTTGGTGATGCCTACATAGACGGCCAACTTTAAGGAAATACAAGGTATTCTAGAATTTAGCTGTAAACAAATACAAAGGTTCTAAATTTTACCCTTGTTGCTTAATTGTGATTTTTGGAAACAATTTTGCTGCCGCCCATCGTATAATAAACGCTCAGTCGTCGCCGTTTTCCGAGTACTTGTTTAGTATCGCATCGACGGTGACCTGAAACCCTTAACCGATGTGCGTATCCACTTGGGGATAGTTCAGATAGTATTTGTGATAACCAACTGTTTTTGGAAATAGTAAGGGTCCCTGCACAAATGTTTGACCCAGGGATCCCAGGAAATTTAATTCCTATTTAATTTGCTCATTACGAGCACATCCTACTGATTCACCTCTAGTGTGAGGTGTCTTTTGTAACCCGGCAAGGACAGTTGATATTATTGCTTTAAGTACGCATATAATTAAATGGTTCTTCTGATTAGTTTTTGGAGTATGTTCCTCAGAGTCGTGGCTGTAACTCTGTAGCAGCGCTGTCCTTTCCGAACAGCTAGCGATATACTCTAGCTTATGAGTGTATTACCTTTCTTTAATTAAACCGACAATATTTACCTGCCAATTAACCCTGTGTCCTGCATATTTCTTGCTTCCACTGCAATTCACAATTTATACGTGACAACTAGTGAACCACGTCTGCTGAACTTTATTGAGTCATACACTGGTGGCCAAAAGTTTGGACCAACCGGCAAATGTCAAGAAAAACTGAATTTATACGAAAACGGTTTTACAACTACAACTCTAAATAAATATGAAACAATATTCAGGGAAGACACAAATTTATTTCTGCGTTGTTGGTTTCTTATTACCTTAAATCAAAATAAGACTGGCCAAAAGTTTGGACCACATTTGTAAAACATACAGGGAAAAAAGTATTACATCATCAACTAATGTATTATTTTGATATTTGAGATCATTTTGACTCTACAATATCTGACAAACGACCTGAAATACAATTAAATAAGCTATTAATAACATTTGGCTTAAGAGCTTTCTGAATGGCTGCTTTTAGCTGTTCTCGAGATTTGTACTGAGTGTTTTGGTAAATTTTTTGATCCTTGAGATGCCAAACATTCTCAATAATATTGAGATCTCGATTTCGAGCAGTCCAAGCAAAAGTGGAAATGTTGTTGCTCTCAAAATAGGCTTTCACAACTCTTGCAGTATAAATTGCAGGACTGTCCTGCTGCTAAATCCATGGTTTTTGCTTAAACTAGACTTTGCACAAAGGGGTGAACACATTGTGAAGATCATTTTTATATTGAGCTGTTGTGCAATGTCCATCTATAATGTGAATCTTCAACTTTCCATTGCTTCCAATGGCACCCAGAATCATCACTCCACTGCCACCCATTTGCCGCTTAATTCGCAATGGAACAAGTGTTTCTTTATCACGATGCTCTTCATAAGAAGCTATATTATCAGGACCATCCAAACTGATTCGTTTTTCATCAGAATAAAACAACCAATTGGAAGTCTGTGTTTTCACGCAGATGCGTCTTAGCAAACTCCAGTCTCTCCTGCATGTGTTTTTGTGTTAGTGGCAACTTTATGGGTATAAATTCATAGGCAAAGTTCCGAGCACGTAGTTCGCTGCGAAATGTTCTTCTTGAGGCAGCAAGTTGCAGATTAAGTTTGACTTGTGTGGTGTTGACTACATGCCCAGATGTAATATCATGTCTAACATGTCTCTTAATTCTTGATTTGTCTCTTCGTGTCAGTGCACAAGGTCGTCCTGTTTCCGTCTTATTTTCCAATTAACATTTTTAACAATTCTGATAAAGATTTGTAGCTCACACGGGAGATTTCAGCAACTTTTTTGTAGTTTGTAAATTGCTTGTTAAAATTTCTAATTCGCTCTCCTTGGCCTTCAGTTAACATTGTACAATACATAATATGGCTTTAGTGCTCACCACACAATACGATGACTTGTAATATGCAAATCATTTGCATGTTTGTGATGTTGGTCTAAACTTTTGGCCAGTCTTATTTTGATTTAAGGTAATAAAAAAGCAACGACGCAGAAATAAATTTGTTTCTTCCCTGAATATTGTTTCATATTTACTTAGATTTGTAGGTGTAAAATATTTTTAGTATAAATTCATTTTTTCTTGATTTTGCTGGTTGGTCCAAACTTTTGGTCAGCAGTGTATGCCATAAACAGTGAAAATCCCTCAAGACTGCTGAACAGTGACTCGGGCCCTTTGGATGTGAGCCATATGATGGATATTGGAAAACTCTTACTCCTGCCAAAACTGACCAATAGACCGAATAATCCAACCAAGACCAATGACTGCCTTATGATTAGTTGAAGACTGCCTACCAATAACTTATTTTTGTATAAGTATTTTCGTGTTTATGGTATTTGAAGCTTTGTAATTGGGTCGTGATCAACCCCACTTTACTATATATATGGATGTAATTCTTTACTGCATGCATCATCCTGATAACATCACGGAACCTAGGCTGAGGACGATCAGGACGATCAAAACGGACTAGCTCTTCAAGGTATCACTCTACTCTCTTTTCAGGTATCATTTCATTATTCTCATTTCACGGTGCGCCCTTTTCAGGGCGATATTCACCTTCTGCTACGTCTTATGTGCTGGTCTCTGGCGTTGGAATTATTATTCCCGTAAACCAGTACATCAAGACGCTCATTATCCTTCTGGGTTCCTGGCGTTGGGATTAATTTCCTCGCAAACCTAACTCAGGACATTTTCTCATATCATCTATTATTATTCTAATCATTCACGAGCGGGTCCCTGGCGTAGAATTAATTTTCTCGCAAACCTGACTTGTTCATTTTTCTTAGAGCTAGGTGCGTCCTTCTTAGGACGGCTTCTTTAGCACAGACCTAGCTGCGAGGTTACTCCCCTCCCCTGGATCTATACATTTGTATATGATGGCTTCGTCTAAATTAAACAAGTTGAAGTCGGCTAAAGAGCATTTGCTAGTGGCGGATGGTAAAACTGTGTCCTGCGAAAAGGCCTACCGGGATGCCTGCTTGGATGCTAGGTTTGCTGCATTTGACCTAGTGTTCAACGAAATGTTAGAAGCCCTCCGGGATGAAATAAACGCTAAGTATAGTGCACTGGAGGAAAAGGTCGAATCCCTACACAAAAGTTTTGAGGAGAAGTTCGAAGGCATCAATAAGGAAATTAAGGACTCTCGTCGAGATGTTATTGACAAGATAAGCGAACTTAAGAAAGCCTTTCGGAAATGCTCCGGGACTCCGAAGGCAAGAAACTCCACGGAAGATAATCCAGTTGATAACAGCAAGATAAGTAATGTCTTAAAAACTATTTCCTCTTCTAATAGTATGGAGTCTATGGATATAATAGAAAATAATGACTGTTCGACAAACGGTGGCTGTAAGAGAAGTCACTCTGACGGAACTGATGAAGAAGTGGACGACAGTCCCTGGATTGGTGTCACTAATAAAAAATTCAGAAAAGGCACGAGGATCGATAACCTAAAGACCGTCTCCAGAGTAAACAAAGAAGTCGTCAGCGCGACTAGAATGAGGAATCTGAAGAATGTACAAGGTCGCTCGGCTGATAAAGACCATAGGATCATGAAGAGGTATGTACCGCCAATTATCGTGCGGACTCATGGCCTCCCGTTTAAGACGATTTTAACTGAGCTCGAGAAGCATGTTTCAGTGGAAAAGATGGCCGTTCATACGGGCAGAGCTGAAACCGTGAAGGTTAAATGTGAAGATGAAGAAACACACAACAGGTTAGTCTCTGGCATTAAATCTGATGGCATAATATTTTAAAAATTCAGCATCATCAACTGAAGTCGGAGCAGGTCTTGAAATACGTAATTCGTAATGTGGATGTTACGTATGACCTGGATTACTTCCAAGAAGACCTAAAAAGAGCCAACTACTTCCCGGAAAAAGTTATTCGAATGAGGAAAGCCAAAGGATCCATTGATATGCCAGTGGTTTTGGTTCTACTCCCGAACACCGAACATAACCAGTCATTGAAAAACATAACACGTATTGGGCCGCTGGCAGTTTCAGTGGAGGCCTTTCGAGGGAACAACAAGCCACTACAGTGTTACAACTGCCTGCGCTTCGGTCACGTATCTATGGGGTGCACTGAAGATCCTCGTTGTAATAAATGTGCTGAGGGGCACCAGTCAAGAGATTGCCCCAAGATCAGAGAACAAGACCCCCCAAAGTGCATCATATGTGGTGGACAGCACACTTCAAGTTACACGAAATGTCCAAAATACCCCCAGGTACAAAGGATGCCTAGTTCTAAAGTGACATTAGGCAAATACTATGCTGCTGCTGTGTCTACGCCGGAAGATAAAGGCCTCAACATCAACGACCTACCAGGTATGTATAAACAATTAGGACGTACCTTTCATCTGTTTTCTAATCTAGGCAAAAGTTACCCACAGTTGAGTGGGCTCCTTACGACCAACTAATTTTAGTATGGCAGCACAACGTTATACTGTAATCAACAAAGGTGAACTTCGGTGCGTGATATGGAACGCTAGGGCCATTCCCCGAAAGCGTATTGAGTTTCACAACTTTCTGATAAAGCAAGAAATCTCGACGTTGCTTTCCTCTGTGAAACTCACCTCAAACCAAGCCAAGACTTCAAGCTACCTGGCTATTGTGTGTACCGTAAGGATCAAATGGCTTCAAATGCTGCAAGATGTGCGTCTGGGGGCGCTGCGATCATCATTAAGAAGGGAATTCAACACCAAGAATTGGTATCCAAGTCTTATGCAGGTATGGAATCGGCCTCCATCATTATCAATGACGTCTCCTGTGGTGAAGTGAAGTTCGTGGCCCTCTACAATTCACATAAACATTATGTAACTGCTAAACACCCAAGCTGGAACTCCAGAATGCAGAATTACAATGGCATGATTCTCTATAGGTACTTACAAGCTAGAGATGATATCATCCCTGCTGGACCTGTGGAGGACACCTACTACTGCGACCACTCCCGTAGTAGTGACATTTTGGACATCTCGTTCTTGAAGGGTTTCTTTAAACCGTACAATATCTTCACGACTGATGACCTTTCTTCTGACCACAAGCCTGTGGCGTTGAACTTTGACAATGTTGACATAAATTTCCGAGAGGAACTCGTAATCATCAAGACTGGAAGCTCTACAAAGATATTGTTAAGGACTATGGCTACCATCCCGACGTTGCTTACTGTACAGAGGACATCGATCAACGTGTTGAAGACATCAGCAGATGTATTAACAGTGCCATAGAAGCTAGTAAGTATCCATCGGAGAATAAACCTCCTCATCGAATCCAACTCACTCCTGGAATCCAACGCCTAATTGCTGAAAGAAACAGGATCCGCAGACTATGGCAACGCTATCGTGAACCTTGGCTCAAAACCAAGTACAACAGGATAGTGAGAAGAGTCCATGAGGATATAAAAGAGCTTTGCGACGCTAGATGGAATGAAAAACTCAAAAGCTTGTCGACTCGCGACAATTCCATTTGGAGTATGGTCAGAGCTTTACAGAAGAGGAAGATTGATATGCTTCCTCCACTATGTACTCCACAAGGTGACTATGTGCAAACTGATCAGGACAAGGCCCAAGTCATTGCAGATTCACTGGAAATGTCTTTTGTTACTCCTACCAACGATAAGCCCGAGAGCCAAATCATGTCTCAGCGTGTGGAAGAAGCTATTGTCAACTTTGATGAAGTCCCGCAGCATTTTACGAAGTACAACATCGAGCCTGGAGTGATCGCCAACATCATAAGTAAACTGAAAAAGAAGAAGGCTCCAGGAAAAGACAAGGTGAGTAATAATGCCCTTATGAATCTCCCAAAGAACTTTATTGACTTTCTCACCAATATCATTAGCGACTGCTGGAATTTTCTTACTTTCCTGTGGCTTGGAAGAAATCTATTGTGTTGAGTATCCCAAAGCAGGGGCAAAATCCTGCAATTCCCGCGAGCTACCGACCTATTAGCTTGCTACCCTCGATGTCCAAGGTGTTGGAGAGAACGAACCTCGTTAGATTCCAAGATCACTGTCTATCAAATGACCTTTTTTGGGAAGAGCAGTTTGGCTTTCGTGCTGCCCATTCTTGTCCGATGCAGATATGCAGGCTCGTTGAAGACCTGAGCACCCCACTGAACCTATCCAGGTACTGTGGGGTGGTATTTCTCGATGTCAGTAAAGCCTTTTACCAAGTGCGGTACAGGGGCCTTGTCTACAAGATGATTAGAGACGGGTTTTCTCCTGATTTGATTTTGATGGTGAAATCCTTTCTTACTGACAGGTCATACCATGCTAAAGTTGGTGAAAATCTATCCACGCTCTGTGTTGTAAAGGCCAGTGTCCCTCAAGGTTCTGTCCTCGGGTCCGTGCTATTTAATTATTTTGTGCATAATTTCCCGAACCCTAAAAATTGTAATTATATTTCTATGCTGATGATACTGCCATTACGACATGGGCACACAAGCCGGCTCACGTTATCACTCGTTTGCAGCACGCCTTGCAGATATTCGAAGACTGGTTTAACTGCTGGAAGCTGAACCTTAATGTCGGAAAGTGCAAGGCTATGTACTTCAACAGAAAGTTCAAGCATCCCCCAGATTCTCTTGTTCTATTCAATAAGAAACTGGACTGGGTAGACAACTACAAATACCTTGGCGTTATCATCGACTCAAGACTCTCTTGGAATCGTCACGTGACCTACGCTCGGAATAAAGGGAAGAGGGCTAAATACAGTCACATAGCTCTCCTGGCCGCAACAGCACCCTCAGCATCGACAATAAGTTACTTCTGTACAAGTCGATTATTCGGACCATACTGCTCTATGGCATGCCTGCGAGGGCGACTATTTGTAAAAACAGATAGAGTGAGCTACAGTCATTCCAGAATGTTTCCCTGAGGACCATTCCCCAGCTTGACAGAAGCACTGTAAAAAACCAATCCATCCACTCGGATTTAGACATGATCCACATCGGAAAATTTATACAGGATCTTTTTTTGATTATGGTGCAGAGGATGAAGATTCATGACAATGACCTGGTGACTGGAATACTGAAGAACTCAATGGAAATGAAGTGGCATATGAAGTATCGAAAACCAAGGCACATTCTTAACATCAACTTTGAAGACATCAGCAACGTCTCTTTCCCAGACTACTGGAAGATGTGATAATCTTCGTTCTCCTTGATCTTTTTTTATTTCGTTTGTATTTTGTTTCTGACAATCGTCAATCTTTTTTCTTTTTTTGTATAATATGGAAGACCGCTTGGGTTGGTTAGGCTTCTTGACTACTTCAGTGTATTTCGTTTGGAATTTATTCTGGTTCGATGAACTTTGTGAAAGCGCTGCTTTCGTTCCATCTGAAAAAATGTACACTTCACTGTTCGATTGTCGATTGTCCTTTCACTCTGTAGCTGTTTTCGCCTCCGATGATGGTGTAACAACGAAACCCGTAATGCATAATAAACATTCTACCGTCATTTGTATTACCCCTATTTTTTTATTTAGTTTATGTGATATTAGACAGCTGGATATCATGAACGGAAATATGCCATAGATATAATAAATTGAAGGAACCAGCGTACATACTATTAACGGCCCCTTTAGCCATTTTTCACTAAGATAAAACTCGAACCCCGTTTACAATTTGGTTCTCCATCTTCGTTTGCCTGTATAAAAATTATTAGTGAATAAAATTTTACCATGCTTTTCAATATTCTCCGGAATAAGTGAGATATTCCTAAACACTGACAAAGAACACCGCAGTAAAAAAGTATATTCTGATGGAAAAGAAAGAAAAACGTTGAAATGAAGTCAGATATTAGTGTTTTCTGAGTAGTGATTTTAAAAACACGTTAATTTCCCATCTAAAGACGTAAGTACATATTGTAGTATATTGTTGAAACTCCAATTTGTTCGGGGCATTGTTAGCAGAAGCCTGAAACAAGCCTAGTACTAAGTGCGAATGAAACTATTTCTTAAAAAATACAATAATTACTATAAGACTGGATGGAAAGACTATCAATAGCAGACACAAGAAAAAACCGCTTTTCCACAAAGGTATGTTCTTGTATCTCTTACTGATGGGACTATTTCTTATCAACATACAAAATGTGCATAATAAAACATTGGATATGAATAACTTTATTGAGACTTAATGGTTTAACAATGACATATAGCAAGTAAATTTTTGCTATAAGCTAGTGTCTAACAATTAAGAAACCATTTAGTTGAAGAATTTTGTGCTTAAGCCAAGAAAAAAGAAACATAAAAGAAAAATAGAAAAATTAAAGGCGCTTCAAAATCATTAATGGAAGAACCGTCTTTATTTCCCAAATTAATTAACTCCTAATGAAAGAATTATTTGCAATTATTTTTACGTTGAAGTATTAAAGTTTAACGTTATATATTTACCTCTATAAGTCGAAGCTTTTTGTTATATTAGAGGTATTTTGATCCTGTTGGTTAATAAAGAAGCTTGTTGGAAATTGTTCTGCCCCACAGTCTGGTCTGTTTTTAGTGTGCCTTTATGGCCATAAGAATCTGGCACTTAGCCTGAAGAGCAATTAAGGAGCGCTGTCGTTAAAAGGAATACTTAGCCTCGAGACCACCTATTGGTAAATTAACAAATTATATCCATGTTAATGGCCATCTGTCTTATATTAATATCTGTGAGAAAGAAACGGAAGTTTTACTGTTTAAATTTTCAAGCATGAGTTTCTTATTATTTAATACACATTTTTCAGCATATGATACTTACATTTTGTTTTAACTCTCCTTTTCAGATATACTTACACTATTCCAGTTGATTATAATTGAAACATGGGTCCTTTGATAAAAGTGAAGAGTGCTGATTTTCTGCGTAAACGAATTCGAAGAATAGTTGTCCAAGAGCTGGATGAAGATAAGAAGAAGAAAAATAGAGATTTTGGATTTGACCTTTTTTCTAACAAAAACATACACCCCCTAAACCGTCTCTTCTGGGGAATAATTTTAGTTTCTTGCATTTTACTAGCTTTCTACCAAAGTTATGAAAGAGTCGAGTTCTATTTATCTGAACCAATCGAAGTTGTGAGCGATATAGGAAACAAAAATCTTCCTTTAAGCAAACTACCAAATATAACCGTTTGTAGTGAAGTTTCTGCTTTTGTAAACAGTAAAAAAAAAAGTCCTGGTGAATGTATTTTCAATGCTGACACTCTGAAAGAGGAATTTCTAGATATTAATGTTTATCACTATAGGAATATTACAGGATCCATAGAATTATTATCTCAGGCAAGTATATTATTACCTTTAAAGATTAATATTATATTTATCTAAATCTTATTTTTTAAAAGAAATAAAATTCTGTAAAGATTCTAAAACCAAAAAATAAGCTTAATATCAATTTTTAGCTTAACATTTATATTTTACTAGAAGCTAACCTACCCGTTTGTATAATCGGGAAATAACCCATTGTTATATAACCCATTGTTAGATTTTTTCTTTGTTGTGACAACGTCCACCGTCGCCAATGACGTATATTAAAGATAGACTCCGAATCCTATTGTTAACAGCGGCAAAAAAGTGAAGCAAATTGAGCCATGATAGTTCTGGGCAGGAGTGAGTCGTGGAGTAATTAGCTGTCTGGCTGCTTTGTTTTTGAAGATTTTGGGCCTGAGAAATAATTAATTCAAAACCATTCTTCAAAGTTAAACTGCGTACAACTGTACAAACAAACAAGAAAAAGGATCAGGAATCATTTTTTACAAAAATAAATCAAAAATACGTAACTAAAATGAAAATACGTTACTGAAAGACAATCGATCATGGTTTCAATCTCGAAATTGAAACCATGATCGAAAAATTGTTTATAAAATATAATAAAATATTATTATTACTTCAAATACAAAGTAAACGAAAAGATAAACTTATCACTCCGTGATCGGCGTGTGAAAGAATTATTAATCAGCTACTCTTCTGTTTAGCCATGTGTTTTGCATAATCTTCACTCACTCTCGGCCATGACAGTTCTGGGCATGGAGCTTCCCAATTTGCTTCAAGTTACAACAATAGGATTCGGAGTCTATCTTTAATATACATCATTGACCGTCGCTGATTTTATATAAATGATTGTTATCATTAAGAGCTGTAGCATTGACAACAATAGACGTAACAGCTTAATTTTCTGCGGTAGCATGTTATAAGAGATGCGGACAGTTTTACTTGCACACGGATGCAGAAACCAGTTATGCATCATTACTTAATTAACGTATCATAATTAAGAGAAAATTTTATCAAGTCGATCATAAAGTATACAAAAGTCGAGCGATTTTAGGGTGTTTCTAGTCGATGTTTAATTTCATTTTTCATCTAGTTTGAAGGCCAACTGAATGAATTTGTCTATCCATTGTTATAGCAGAATGAGCGGGTAGATCGACAAAGCAATTGGAACAGACGTCCTCCAAGTCCAGTCAACAATGCATAAGTGGTAAATAATACGTAACATGATATTCATAAAATGACTTGTGAATATGAAACTATTGATGTATTGCATGCCAAATCTTAACTGTTACTGTTAGAGCACATACAGTTAACTTGAAAGATTCGACGAAAACTCTGAAAACTCCATACACGCGAAGAATTGAGTGACCCGGTGGAGTAACCAGGCAAGTAACAGAATATAAAATTTGTTAATTGCGTCTAGAAATATCAAGTATAAGTTATGCACTGAAACAATTTTAATTCTTAGGGAAACGTTCTTAAAACAGACATAGACAAGCTAAAATTACGAACACCAATTCTGACTGCTCGTGGTCTTCGGTTTTTCAGGTGTCACGGCATTTAAAATAGACATTCAACAGTGACAGAAATTGAAGAATGGGCTTGAGGTTTCTAACAAAAACCTTTATCGTTGAATACCGTTCTCCCCTACATCACAAAATGTAAGTTGAAGCTTTATTGTTCAAAAGGAAAGGCGTGCGTAAACACACTGCAAAAATGTAGGCGATTGGCATGCACCCATTTGAAGTGGACTGACGCACAGTGGCGACATGTTTTCTGGTTCGTTGAGTCTACATTTACGGTTGTCGTTGGCAAAAATTGTCGGCGTGTACTTAGGTTCAAAGAGAAAAAGGACAATCCTACATGTTACCGATCTTCACTAATAGTCTGGGGCTGCATTAATGCTAATAGATTGGGAGACTTCCACATCTGCAATAGCACTGTTAATGCACAAGCATATATTGGAATTTTAGAAGAACATGAAAAGAGGTAGCTGTACTCTGTCCAGTGAAAGAAAAGCTGGGAGTGTCCAGGTAAATTTCCAATTTCAATTGTTAATCATTGTTAATTTTATTTATCAACAATGTTTAACAATTGAAATTGGGAATTTAATTAGACACGCCCAGTTTTTCTTTCGTTGGACAGCGTGTAGAAGTCATTTCTCATATTCCGCCAACAAAGGACGTTCAATATTCCTTGGGCGATAATAATTTTCATCTCTTTCCACGCTTTGTTGCTTTATTTACAACTATTTTCTTAAAAATTTTCTTTCCATGCTTTGTTGTTTTATTTCCAACAATAGTATAGTTACGTTACTGTGGTGGTAATGTCTACACGCTAAATCACAATCACCACATGCCTAAAGAAAACCCATTGGCAAACAAACATGACGTCACAAACTGCATCATGAAACCAAAATTCCTTAGAGATGAAGGAAAAATGAATTTAATTTTAAAATATTATTGTGGAAAAAGACCCGAAGAGGGATAACCCCTCCCCCTATCGCCCCCAACACGGCCAGAAGTATCCATAACAAAAAGTGTTTCCTGGGTATGTCTTGCAGGGACGGAATCTATAAAGGTACAGTCAGAAAAAGCTTGGATTTTAGTAATAGTAGATATGTTGCCTTCTCCGCGACATCTTTTTGCAACTCATCCCTTTCTATTGCAACAAAGTAAGTTAACCCCACACAGCTCGCATTACCTCACAGTGGCTACACAACAGACAAATTGGAGTTATAAATTGGCATGCCTGCAGTCCTGATTTGTCCCCAATAGAGAATATATGGCGAATTATAAAAAGCAAGTTACGTCAAGGACGACTCCGAACAGTTCAACAGCCAAAAATTTTCGTACAGTATGACAGTCGACCGATTGATGGCGCTCTAATTGCAAAAACAATTCTTTCTCGCAAGTGAAAGTATTTCTACAGCTAATATGAGGTTAACGTCTTTCGTTGATTTTGTATCTGAGTTTAGTAAAAAAAACTACGTTTAGCATACCCAGGAACAACGACGTGGACGTAGTAGTTTTTTGTTCCCTTCGGGGTGCTTGTTTCATGAGTCCCCTTACCTCTCACGATTGGCGCCAATAACTTTATTGTAGTAAATGCTCAAATTGTGCACCGTTTACTTTCTGGCAATAAGCTAATCGATGGTAAACAGATTCGATGGAATTGTTTAAGTATTCTGCAGGTTTTTGGGCAGCTACATCAATTATTCTCTGACGCAATTCATCTAAATTTTGAGGTTTCGTTTCGTAAACCCGATTTTTTAAATAACCCTAAAATAAAAAATCAAGTGGAGTTAAATTTGGTGACCTGGCAGGCCATTCGATCGGACCTCTTCGTCCAATCCAACGATCAGGAAAATATTCATCTAAATAATTACGAACGTTCCGTCCGTAATGAGGTGCAGCACCATCTTGCTGAAACCAAACCTGCTCCAAGTTATCGCCAGCATCTCCCTTATTGCTGGAATTATTCATTTCGAAGCATGTTTTCATACCTTTGAGCAGTAAGATTACCATTGATAAAGTATGGCCCAATCAAATGATTATTTATTATTCCAGCCCAAGCGTTTAATTTCTGTGGATATTGCGTTTTGCTCTCTCGCATCCAATGAGGATTCTCGTCTGCCCAATACCTGCAATTATGCCCATTACAAGTACCATTCAATTGAATTGTTGCTTCATCTTAGAATACAATGTTGTAGAGAAAGTCTGGATCTTGATCTATTCTAAGCATCATGTCCTCACAAAATTCTAAACGTCGGTCGGGATGCAATTTGTCTCACGAACAAGTGTCATTTTGTAAGGATGCAATTTATTACTTTTCAAAATCCTGCGGACTGAAGATGTACTAATTTCTTGAGCTTGGGCAGTTCTACGAAGACTACTGTGAGGATTTTCCGTAAATGATAATAAAACATTCAACGCTTCTTCTTCGTTTGTTGCTGACTTTGGTCTTCCTAATTTAGCTCGAAGTTTCACAGAGCCTGTAGCTTCAAATCTTCTAACCGTTCTCTCCACAGTCGGTTTGGAGATAGGATCCATTCCAATTCGAAAAGTATCATTGAAAATATCTCTTGCTTTCGAGTATGACCTTTTCCTATCACCCTAGTCTACCATAATCAGTAATGATATTCTTTCTTGTTCATTAGGATGAGCCATTCTTAAAGAAAAAACACTTTTTCAAGTCAAATTTTTCTTTACAGATGAAGGTTCATCTGCTTGAATCAACTTAAACATTTGAACTAATGTGTCATTTAAAAAGTACCTACCAAATGGATGAAGCACAAAAAAATCACAACAAAAATAGTCCACTTTTTGTTTACGTATTTATTAATAAAGAAAAGAGTTTGTTTACAAGCGGAAAGAATAAGAAAGAGTAATTTGAAGGATTTTATTATGTTAATTTAAACGATGATATTTGCATCTTGTAAAATGAAAATACGTACCATCATTGTTAGATTTTTTTTTCACAAATCTTATTTTCCATGATAACAAAACCATCCATCAAGAATTAAACAATGTTACAATATTGCATTAAAATACTGTATTGAGTATGTTAATTATTGTAATTGTTTTAAATATTTTTCATTGAAAAAATTGACTTCCCCTTAATTATACCCCGGGGGGGGGATGGAAATTTTTATGGTACTGAATACAGTTTTACAGGTAGAATCTGAATCTGCAATAAAAAATGGGGGTTTCCATTTAAGATTTCAAAGTTGACCCCCGCGCCACCCTCGGGGATGGGGGTGGGGGGTCGTGTTTGGTGTCATTCGATAGATTTTTGAAAAATATTGAACACGTGTTTTTCAGTTTTTCGATCCGATGTAAATTTCGCGAAATATTCGACCGTCCCGCTTCTTTTGGCACACCCTGTAGTACTGGTATTTCATCACATGTTTTCCTGACGTATTTGCCAATTGCATCACCAACTCTACCATCATTTGTGAAAATTGCAGCACCAAAAAGGATACATGTGATTAAAGTGAGCCTTATACCAGATATTAGTTACATGACAATACATACATGGTTAGGATTACAGAAATTATGATCTATGACTTTGAGAAATCTATATGGCGTGAAGCCCCCAGGTACTGCCATCGGAGCCTCTAAAGTTCATGCCTTGGAATGAAAGAGGGCCTGGATATGTTTATGTGGAATCTGTCTCCACGCGATTTGTATTCCACTACATAAAACATCTACAGTGGTTGCTGCAGAATCGTGACGAAGAGTTACCGACATCCATATCCCAGACATGTTTGTTGGGCGACATGTCAGGCAAACGTGTAGGCCAGGGGATCACTCTTATATACAAGGTGTCCCATTTAAATCGTACTAGGCAAATATCCCGGAAACTAAGCATGATTTCAAAATACAAACAAGACATTCATTAGACATATCTGGTGTGCGCTTTCCATTGGCAATGTTAAAACTGACCACCGCCCTGTCCTTTAAGGACATGTAATTCGCAACTTTTTCCCGAATAGAGATAAACTTCCAATTACAGTCTTGTTCAGCACATTCAGATGAGTCTAAATCCATCTCTAATTTATTATGTTTGCGAAGGTCTACGGAGAAAATAGAGATCTAATGCATACACTTCGTTTATTATGAAATACACACAATTACATAAAATTTAACACAAGAGAGTTCAACTCTCCGAAATTTAGGGTAATGGTAATGCCATGCTTTTAATACCGAAATAACGTTTCATTTTAAGAAATGTTCAAATTGCTAACCGTTGGCAGCAATACAAACATGAAGACGGTAATTTTTAATTTGAATACATGTCCCGAAACATTTCTCTGGGTATTGTATGACATGCAGTGAAGAGTCTACGACGCATTTCCACTAATTCCTCCAAGAGGGGCTGTAAAAATCTTTCAAGTGTCCCCACAGAAAAAAGTCACAAGGTGTTAGGTCTGGCGATCTGGAGGACCATCTGACTCGCCCAAATTCACCAATCCATTGATTAGGGAAACTCTGATGAAGTAATGTGGATACATGTCGTATTTTATGAGCAGGGGCTCCATCCTGCTGAAACCAAATATTTGGAAGATGGGCAAGGGGCAATTCGTCAATGAATGGAATTAACGTATTCTGCAGAATCTCCGAATATCGCTGACCGTTTAGTGTTCCCTCATAAAATACCGTACCAACTATGTGTGAATCGAAAATACCGCACCAAACATTGATTGCCCATCTGTGTTGTTATCGTCTTTCATGCATTGCATAAGGGTTGTCATTATTCCAATAGTGCTTTTTATGGTGGTTGAAAATTCCATCTTGATTAAATTGCGCTTCATCGGTCCAAATAATATTTTTCAGTATATTTGGTTTGTCTCAAGTTCATTCAAAGCAAAGTTGCAAAAGTCTACGCGCATTACATCATCCTGGTCACCTTCTAAAGCATGTACAGGATGAACAAGAAAAGGGTGGTAATGGTGTTTCTTTAGAATTCTCCCAATGGTTGTTCTCGGAATGCCAGTTTCCCGTACTGCATCACGAATACTTGCCTGCGAATAAGCTGCAAAACATGCGAGACTGTCCTCAGTATTATGCTGACACGAGCTCGCCTTGTGGGTTCGAATCCAGGTCCCGGAATTTTTCCTTCCATTATTACATCATGTTTGAAGGTCATCTCCAGTATATATTTAATTATTTATCATGCACTTGCTCTTCTAATTACATTGTGGAATATTGGGCCAAATATCTGGTAATCGTTGATTAAACAATCTAGCAGCAACTCTGTAATTTCTACCGCTTTCACCTAATGCTATTGACATTTCCGTCTTCTGCTGATTTGTATACCTGGCCATCTTTCTTGCCAATACTAATCGATCAGTTAACGATTCCTCTGAAAGGGAAGAATACCATATTTTGTAAACAACAGTTATACATTTTAAAATTAAACAATACTATTGTTACTTCAAAACATAAACAATGTCATTTCAAAATCTTCATGTTTTGTGTATTTCATAATAAAGGAAGTGTATGCATGAGATCTCTATCTTCCGTAGACCTTTGCAAATCTAAAAAACTAGAGATGGATTTAGACTCATGTGAACAAGTTTGTAATTGGAAGTTTCTCTCTATCTCGGGAAAAAGTTGCGAATTACATGACCTTGAAGGACAGGGCGGTGGTCAGTTATAACATTACCATTGGAAAGCGCGCACCAGATGTGTGGAATGAACGTCGTTTCTATTTTGAAATCATGCTTAGTTTCCGAGATATTTGCCTGGTACGATATAAATGGGACACCCTGTATATTACTTAGAATCGTTTTTTTTTTTTATTTTGTTGATGGTTACTTTATAATACTTTAAAGAACATAGTATTAGATAGATGTAAGACTTACATCTATTTACAAAGTAATAGAGGGGCCTTTATTCTATCCTAATATTTCAGGTATGATTGTTGATATTAAAAAAACTAATATTATAGTAATTGTGTAACTGTCCACTTTATTAAAGAATTGGATGATCAAGTTCAAGTGAAATAAGTTGAAACGAAGTGCAGCAAAAAATGTGTATAAGCATAAAAGGAAGTCACGTGGTGTCCACGTCAGATTTTTTTTTCATTTACTTTTGAAAACTTTTATACTACTTAAAAATTTCAATACAAATAATAAAAGTCTGTAATGTTTACAGAATAATTTAAAAAGGAACATTGACATGAGAAAAGTGTTTACCTGGTATGGAACATGCATGTTATTCAGTGTCGGTAAGTTTACCTTTATCTCTGCACTGGAAAATGAATATTACGAGGCATGTTTTTTAAGTAAGTACCGTTTTGGAATTAAAAAAAGACGTGCAAAGATATCGCAATAATTTTATTTTTACATGAAAGCCTGTACCTTAATCTACTTTTCTACATAATTTCCGTGAATATTGAGGCACTTGTCATAACGTGGCACCAGTTTTTGAATACCCTCCTCATAAAATTCTGCCGCCTGACTTGTCAACCACTGTATCACAAATGTTTTGACTTCGTTATCGTCTTGAAGACGCTGACCACCCAGGTATTTCTTCAAGTGCAGGAAGAAATGGTAGTCGCTGGGCGCCAGATCAGGGCTGTATGGAGGATGATCTAGAGTTTCCCATTTAAAAGATTTGATGAGATCTTTGGTCCGATTAGCCACATGTGGACGGGCATTGTCATGCAGCAAAACGATACCCTTACTCAACTTGCCACGTCTTTTGTTCTGGATTGCACGACGCAGATTGTTCAATGTCTCACAATAAGACGCTGCATTGATTGTCTCATTACGAGGCAGAAACTCCACTAGCAATACTCCTTTTCTGTCCCAAAAAACTCTGCACATGATTTTCCGGGCAGAAATTGTTTGCTTAAACTTCACTTTTTTTTCGCCATTCCATGGATTGTTGTTTCGATTCTGGTGTGACGTAGGCCACCCATGTTTCGTCACCAGTAACAATTTGGTCTAAAAAATCTTCACCTTCATTGTGGTACCGCTCAAGGAAAGTCAATGCACTGCCTAAACGTTGGGTTTTGTGCAAATCCGTCAACATTTTTGGAACCCAACGTGAACACAATTTCCGGTAATTCAAGTTCTCGGTCACAATGCGATACAAAACACTACGAGAATATTGAGGAAAGCAGTCGCACAATGATGAAATTGTAAAGCGTCTGTTTTCTCTCACCTTTTCGTCCACTTTCTGCACCAAATCTTCATTAACGACCGAAGGACGCCCACTTCGTTCTTCATCATGCACATTTGTGCGGCCATCTTTAAATGCTCTCACCCATTTCCTTACCATTCCATCACTCATAATGTTTTGTCCGTACACTTCACAGATCTAACGATGAATATCGATCGGTTTTACGCCTTTAGCACTAAGAAATCGTATAATAGCCCGTACTTCACAATCGGCGGGACTCACGATTGTCGGAGGCATCTTAAACACTCAGTAAACAACGTATACAATGAAGAATCAGACTGTAATGGCGTCAGTGCGTAGACAAGAGATGTAGTTAACCAACGCGCATGCGCGGAACGCCGACCGTAGCGCTGCGGCGGCGGAATCGCAAAACGGTACTTACTTAAAAAACATGCCTCGTATATGTTGGCTTTCAATGTGCTAATCATCTTTTCTAGCATGAAATGAACTCATTATTCTGTGCAATTTATCACGCATATTCTATTTTATAATAATCAGTTCTGAATTCTAAATTCAAATATGGCATATAAAATAGCTTTAAACGATTTTGAAAAAAAGCTTTATTCTAAATTTTTTTGTAATTATTAAGTTGATATCATAAATACCAGGACTGCTTCTTTGTTAGTAGCAAAATGGTTTCATGTGCACCAGGAAACAGAGCGAGTTCTAGCTTATATTAAGATTATACCACATAGTACCATCTAATATCACAGGTTAAAGAATACACAGATGCGACAAGCCCATATTAAACAGTGTGAAATATATTTTAGCAGCGTTTCTAGCGGTACACTTCCAAATGTCATGCTAACGGAAGCAATATTTTAATTAAGAATATAATAAAAACTTAAATTATGCGTGAACAAAGAACTATAGTTATAGGAATGAAATTTTTCTGGAACAACCGTATCAGAATAAAACTAAATAACTATATGTGGACTTCGACTCTCGATGGGACTGTGGTCGCTGTTTCTTCCGGTTTGTATGCGCTTGTCGCATCTGTGATAATACCTATCGTAACTCACACTAAATGGAAGCGTTTATCCATTCTCTGCGTATGCCCTGTGCTACAAACAATAACGTCATTGTGAGAGAATATGTAACAGGTAGTAGCCAAGATGATTTTAAACAGGATCATCACAGCTAGAGCAGTGCTATGTATTCGATGTCAACATCGAACCTCGATGTTTTCAGGTACGTCGATGCCAGGACATCGAGTAGTTTGTAAACATCGATAGCATCGATGATTTTTTTTTTTTCTATTCTTTTATACTCAATAGTCGGATAGCCTGGTATAGCTCCCAAAATCTATAAAAAAATCTTGGATTTTAAGTTCACTAACATTTGAACAGCTCAATGATTTGCGTTAAATGTTTAATTATTGTATAATAATTGAATTTCTGTTTCATTTAGTTGTCATTAAAAATAAATGCCGAAAACTGTTCAAAGTGAAGACATTTCTTTTATTTTTCTCCTAAAGCCAACAGAAGAAAACACTATTCCACATTCTCTGACATCGAAGCTAACATCGATGTCGCGATGTTTCAAGCATCGCACGGCTCTAATCACAGTTCCAAATTCATCGCCGAATGACAGCTGTATATGGCAATGCAACTTTTGACGTCAGTACAGTGAGAAGATGGGCAAGATTAGTGAAAGAACGAAACCCAGCAAGCTCTAGCCTAGCTGATCAACCCCGCAGTGGACGACCAATCACAGCAACATCGAGTTCGTGTCGATCAAATAATTCGTTCCAACCGCCGAATTAAGCAATATGACATCGCTACAGAGCTCCAGATTTCCAAGGAGAGAGTGCACGTTATCATAACCGAGTTGCTGGGATATCGTTTGGTACCGCATATGCTCACTCCTGAACTCAAAGAGAAGAGAAAGAACGTTGGCCAGGATCTGTTGGCCCGGTACGAGCGTGAGGGTGAGGCTTTTCTGCAGCGCATTCTCATGGGGGATGAATCATGGGCGCATCATTTTGACCCAGAGAACAAACGACAATCGTTGGAATATCGCCATGCAACATCTCCACGTCCCAAAAAGTTCAGGGTTGTCAAGTCAGCAGGGAAAGTCATGTTGACCATCTTTTGGGACTTCCAGGGTGTTGTCCACCTTGACGTCTTGGAACCAGGAACCACGATCAACTCAAAACAGTACGTGCAAACGCTAGAGAAGCTTCGCGCCCGGTTGCTACGAGTTCGGAAGGGTATGGACCCTATTCTGCACACGACAATGCACGTCCGCACACAAGTCGAGAAACACAAGAAGGGTTGCTGCGACTTAAGTTCATGGAGGTTCTACCGCATCCGCCGTACAGCCCTGATCTCGCTCCCAGCGATTTTCACTTGTTCCCAAAGCTTGAAGAATTGCTTAAAGGACATCATTCAGCTCTGATGACGAGCTGAAAGACGCGATTTGATCCTGGTGTCGAAAACAACCAAAGGACTTCTTCTCCGACGGAATGTCACGACTAGTGTCACATTGGCAAAAGTGTGTGGACAGAGATGGGGACTATGTTGAAAAGTGAATAATGCATTGAAAAGAGAACAAAATAAGCTATCATTTAAAAAAAATTTAAATTCGTTAAAAAATAAAAGTATTATTTTGGCCTTGGAGGCATTACTTTTCAGCCCACCCTCGTAGAATGTGCCCACACGACAATTTCATGAGGCATGCGGGGATTCAGCTTTCTTTTCAGAACCATGGCACATGAGTTGAATCCTTCAGTGACGGACATGCGGCTTCTTAGCGGGTGTCTTTGAATGGATACAACCCAAACAGTGAGTGAGTTATCCCGAGAGACAGGCATCGCGATAGGTTCAGCACCATTTGACGGAATTGCAGAAATGGCAAAGATGCGACACGGAGATTTTCTTACACCGCATTATAATTACGAATGAAATATGTGCCTAATCGTCTAAGCCCAAACTGAAACCCCATTAGAAAGAATGGCTTCATTATGGTTCCCCTGAAAGTCAAAAGTGCATCAGAACTCAAGAATTGTGAAGATGATAATAAAGTAACTGTGTATAAGATAAGAAATAAAGAAATAAAAGTGGAGCTAACTCTAAACATCAGGTGAATGATATGAATTAGAAAAATAGATGGTAAATTTCTGCGACCTGGATTCGAACCAGGAACCTCGACTGTTAGGGTTGACGCCTCTACCATTTGGGCTATCGCAGACACTTGTACAGCCATGCTGTCATTAAGTGTCTCAAAGACAACGAAGTTGTCCAGATGGAAAGCACAATGGGAGGCATGTACCCGGTTCACAGATCCTGAATTTCTCCTATCCAAATCATCAGAAAGTTTGATGAACATACAATAAGAAATAAAGTAATTAAACTGGAGCAAAGTGTTTTTCGGCATCTCGTCATTCAAAGTGTTGACATTCTGTTCCTCAATCACTAAAACAATAGATAATAGAGAGTTAGCAGACTTTTGAGAAAGAATGGAAAGGAAACAGAAGAAAAGCTCTTTTCGCTCGTTACTGTACTGGTTTCACCAACACACGCCTGCGACTAAGTAAATGGTGAGCATGTCAGCAGAAGAAATGTCCACGCTAGACCACAGAAAATGATGAATGGTTTCCTTCAAGACATCGAGAGCAGAGTGCAACTGCAACGACAGATTATAAAATAATGAATAACCTCAATAGGATTGTTGGGATTTCAGAGCAACAGACACAAACAATCATGTACCCCTGTCAAGAAAAAAAGAGTTGTTTCGTCGAAGTTGCCATATACGTGTATTTTCATATCAATGCTGCGGAAATATTGTTGCCATGGAAACCGATGTAGTGAGAATGCAACAACATTTTCAACATGATGCAATGATAGAACATTCGTTTTTAAGAATTAATTAATATGAGTAAGAAATGTGTATAATAGTATGATATAGATAGGGCAGTCTCTCTTGAAGAGTCAAAGAGAAACACGTGTCTCCCTTTAGCTCCCTAACAAGTGTTCAGACGATTCAGTGTGGGCAGTTTCCCTATCCTCTTCCATTGGATTTGGTATATAAGGATGCCGGTTGGTCTCAGGCGACAGTTTACGACATAACCGATAACAAAGCATACATCAACTCGATTCTTTTCTGCGTAGATTATCTGGCATTGTTGTTGTTCTTAAAATAGAATATCATATTTTTCGGAGATAAACTCCGTTGCTTTTTTTTAATTCTCATCTTGTCGATTCTTTTTTTTTTACCTATTTGGTTTCGAGGGTGTTAAATAATCATTTGATCTACTGAAAATTTAACCTAGACGGGATGAGCATAGTGTGGCTTTCCTTAGTCTTCCAAGCATCTTAGTAAACGGATAAACATAAACATTCATGATGTCAGTGGGATTCGAACTCGCGAGTTGATGATCCCGACGATGACAATATATACAACCTTTTTTATTTCAGTTCCTTCCAATTTCACTTTCTATACCACTTCTTGAATTGTCATTAACATGTCAATTTATGTTTAGTACTGTTCGTTGTCTAAAATATTGTAACGTTGTTTTCACTTTTTCTACTTCTCTAATTTGCTTATTTCTTGTACACACTTCTTCCTCCTCCATATATATGTTCAATAATAATCTCCTGCTTGACGTTTGTAACATCTTCATGCCACCTTTCTTTGTCGTAATCATATGGTAGTCATAATTAATTATTTATTCAATTTTACCTTAAAAGTTATAGAGTAAACTTTTGCTTTTTCAGGACAGGAAGAAAATTCGCTTTATTCTTATCAAATAAAAGTTCGAAGATATGAATTTTGTCCTCTTGCTCCCATTTACGTGAGTAGCTTTATTTTAATACATTAACGGGTCAATGTCATCATGATAAACGGCGACCAGTATTTTCAGCCAGATGTAAAAAAATTCAGCTCTCATGTAAAAATTGAGCGAATGACTCCCATGGAAGAACCATCCCTCAGTTGATAGAATGACTTTCATGGAAAGTGGATAACTTTTTTTATTGAACACATAAAATCAGGCTATCTTAAGGTAAGGGAAAAGGCTAACGATGACCCCGAACCAAATCCTACAAAGAGGAACGAAACCATTTACATGAAATGCATTTGTATTTTTCCATCATAATTCTGCCCAGAATGAAATTCTATTCTGTAATCGTTAGCAGTGATGAAGAGATGAAATTCAATACAATAAAATGTTTATTCTTTAACAATAATTCTTTATTCAAACAAATACATTTTTGATAACACTGATTGGCCTCTGTGGCTCAGTGATTGCGTGATTGCCTTTAATGCCCGAGGACGATTAAGATTTTTCAGGGAGGAAATCCTGAGATCACTCACTTCCTTTGGAAGGGAAGTAAAGCCGTTCGTCCTATGTAGTCGCTTTCAGGCTGCACATTAAACAACCCTTGCAAGGCAAAATTTGCCGCCCCTATAACACAGTTATGATATGACTATAATAGTTGAAAGGGATGTTAATACCAACTAAACCAATAAATTAATAACATTGAAGAATTAGGGTCCATGTTCCAATAGGTTTTTGATGTCGCTCAGAATTTTCTCTTGGTTTCTCATGAGTAAGAGTTCTTAAGAAAATAAATGGTGTCAGATGAGTATGGGTTTGTGCCTTAGAAAATAAAATAATATATCAAACCCATGCATATCTTATTATCATTAAACTATATAAATATTTTTCCTTTTAGAGGATCGAAACATATCAGGTAAGATTCCATCACTTTCTGATGTCTTAAATCATCGTGTGATTAAAACAGAAAGGATATTACTGCGTGAAATCAATAACCTTGAAAATGTCGGTTCTTGTCAATCACCAAATTCTATATAAATTTCAGTTGACAGTTTTTATATCTTCTACAAATCTTAATGTAAGTTTGCGATGAAAAAATACAATAAGGTAAATTATAAATAAGTATTTCCCCTCTTTCAGTTTAGAGAAACCTCGTTTACATTAATCAGTTTATTTATTGTTTGGCCACTAACACATTATAAACATTTCACTTATTGAAGATCATGATGAAATAACCAATAGTTGTAATAGACCACCAGCTCATTAAAGGGACATCAGAGATGCCAAACCTAGATCTGGGGTAATGGACATCATCTTTCTGATCGACTCCGCTACTCTCTGGCCTATGAAAACGATGCTGGGGGTTTATTATTAGGACCGATAAGTACTTATGTTTTCACAATGTGCGTCCGTCTGTCCGTCCGTCTGTCTGTTGGTGCTGTAGCTTTCGAACGCTTCCGAATTTTCGACTTCCGTTTTCGCCATTCGACAACTTAAGGAAATCGGAAGACTGAGTTCGTTGGTGGAAAAAAATCGGTTTACTACTTTCGGTTCAAAACGTCAAAAATAATAGAGGAGAGCACGTTTTTCACTATACAATTTCATTATAAATGGCCTGTGTATTGCCAAATGCTATTCTCTCTTTCGCATTCCATAGCTAAAACAGAGAAAATCTTGTGAATTAAGTGATGACACGTGATGATCTTCCTTGATGGCCAATATCAGTCAGAACTGGTTCAAGGGTATGTGGTTTACTGGTACCATTAAGGTTCACTGGAAATTTTCAATGCTAACATATGGCATGTATTATATCAAACAGCTTGAAATAACATGTCATGATTGAATATTAACGTAAAATACTGATAGTCGAAATCGGTTCAAAGGCACCTGCTTTTCGTGGACCCATTATGGTTCATTGGAAATTTCAATGCTAAAATATGACATGTAATATATAAAACGACTTGGACTGATGGGCTATGACTGAATGAAACGTAAAATTAATGATACTCGAAATCTGTTCAAAAGTACCTGCTTTTCGTGGACCCATTATGGTTCATTGGAACTTTCAATGCTAAAATATGGCATGTAATAAATCAAACGGCTTGGAATTATGTGCCACGACTGAATATAACGTAAAATTAATGTTACTTGAGATCGGTTCAAAGGTACCTGTTTTTCGTGGACCTATTATGGCTCTTTGGAACTTTCAATGCTAAAATATGGCATGTAGTATATGAAACGACTTGGAATGATGTGCCATGACTGAACATAATGTAAAATTAATGATAGTCGAAATCGGTTCAAAGGTACCTGCTTTTCGTGGACCCATTATGGTTCATTGGAACTTTCAATGCTAAAATATGGCGTGTAATATATCAAACGATTTGGAATGTTGTGCCGTGAATGAATATAACGTAAAATACTGATAGTCGAAATCGGTTCAAAGGCACCTGCTTTTCGTGGAACCATTATGGTTTATTAGGACTTTCAATGCTAAAATTTGGCATTGAATATATATCAAACAACTTGCAATGACGTGTCATGAATGATTATAACGTAAAATTGATGATAATTGAAATTGGTTCCATGATTCGTGTTTTAATGATACCATTATGAAACTATTGAAAACTTTCACTGCTAAGATATGGCACGTAACTACTATATTATCAATAGTTAGTTTGTGTTAGGCAAATTTTACAATAGCAAGTAGCTACTCATTCCTTCAATGATACATGCCTATGTAGAAAAGGGTTGGCAATAGTTTTTGAAGAAAGATTATTAAATAGGAATGCTAACAAATGAAAGGATTCGTATATGTTCTAATCAATAGAGAAATGCAATTTTCTTAATTTAACTTTTCAAATAGTTTTATTCCGTTTGAACCATACCTTTCCCTTAGAAGTACGCCTTGCTTAGCAACCAGAGGCTTCCTTAGCAACCTCATCTAACTCATAACAATGAAAGGTTTCTTTAGAAATCAAATGCTTTCCTTTTCTTTCTCTATTTCTTTAAAATCCTATCGGTCCTGAGCATTTCAGTTGCCTGACTTGTTAACTATTTAGATACCTATAAGATTCATTATTTTACACACGTTGTATTGTATAGTGTATATAGTTATAATTTCATAACGTCCATTTTACAATACAATTGGTTTATTATTCCTTAGTCATATAATCGATTTTCATCCTTTCGGACATCATCAGTATTTTTCAGTTGAGATGTTTAAATGTCTTACAATGGTATTCTTTTTTAAATTTTGAACAATGTTTCTTCTATTCATTGTTTTTTGGTTATATTGTTGTCATTATTATTAGTATTTATCTGAACATATATTCATAAAATAAGATAATACTATATTTTATATTAATAAAACTACAATATATAAGATAAATACTAATAATAATGACAACAATATAACCAAAAAACAATGAATAGAAGAAACATTGTTCAAAATTTAAAAAAGAATACCATCGTAAGATATTTAAACATCTCAACTGAAAAATACTGATGATGTCCGAAAGGATGAAAATCGATTATATGACTAAGGAATAATAAACCAATTGTATTGTAAAATGGACGTTATGAAATTATAACTATTTAGATACCTTTTAAAAATAAGTTTTGAAAAGAAATTAGTTACCAGTACTCCCAACCTGTCATCTCTCTGGTCACGAGAACCAGTGTGATGGTGGAGGGGTGGAGTTTTATTATCTACTTAGTCTCCTTAGTTAAAACAAAGAATGCCAAAAGAGACTTGCTTAACAGTGCTCTTAACTAGCCATCAAAATTTGAAGCCATAAGATGTCTCCATTGCTAAACAGCCATCAATAATGAAGTGCTCCTTTCTGAGTGGGTCCCCTTCCAACCAAGATCATATAGGTTAATTCTATTTGTTCAAATTAAATTGTGCTGCAATAACCTCAATGAATAGATTTTTTTACCAGGAATAAGTCCCCCAATGATCCCTTTGATTACTCCTCCCCTCTTAGGATAGATAACTAATCAGATAAATAAGATTCATTAATAAATAAAGACCATGAATCTTTGTGTGATCCCTATGCAGGGAAAGCCCCCAGGATCTGATGACCTGATTTTTACTATATATATATTTAATTTTTTAATGCAATCAGCTGTTCTTTGCTCTGTTTTTCTTCCATTCGATGGACGCTATCGGGAACAAGTTGGAGAGGAAGTCGGGGATTACTCTTTTCTGTGTTGCCTAAGCAACGGAGTCGTTCGTCGGGCGAGAAATAACATATAGGGGAACTTCTGAGCAGTGATTGGGCAGAGAAACTGGCAGCAAAAGTGACTGATTCGTTCAGGGCTATTCCCGCGCTTTTTTGTTATGAAAATTATATAAGGAGCAGACAGAAAGAAGGTTCTCTCTTATACTGTAATTGAGAGCTTTCCTATGATTCCAACATGTAGGCCTAGTCATAGATATTCAATGCAATGAAGACCAAATAAGCAGCACTGCGAGATAAAAATGCAAATGTACGCTTATTTCTAAAAAGCAAATCGACGCTACTATGAACAAGAGAAGCAGAAGCATGCACAGGAGCTGACTATTGAGGAGGAAGAACTCTGAACGAGCATCAAGAGGGAGCAATCATGGCTACACTTCACGGGGACGTCATTCACCACAATGGGCAACTTCATCCTGGCGGCGCAGGGTTCCGAGTGGCATCCGTGGGCATTAGCGGAGTCACTGAATGGAGAAGCCAGGAGGATTACGTCAGTGCAGTATAAGACAAATTCTGTGGTGGGACACCAAGACCGAACAACACAAGCTAGTCTCCAGACTGTAGCAAATCGTGAGTTGGGCTTGTGATCATCGTCTACTTGACAAGACGTGGCATTTCTGATAAATGGTTCGTCAAAGTGTTAGCTGATTCTAATAACGTTGATATCTCGCGCAGGTTAATGGGAAGCCATGGAGAATTTGAACTTTAGGTAAATTCAAGAAAAAGAGCCTCAGTTTCATCTTCAGATTATTTGTTCGTATTAAATTTGTTTATGTAAAATTTACTTTGTAAAAATTCATTATTCCCACTAACAAACTAATCATCCAAGATCAGTCAATTATATTATTTTCATACAATATTTGTATTAATCATCCTTATCCTTAATTCATTTATCTCTTATCATTGAGATCAATAAAAATTTACAACTGTGACGGTATTCCCGTTATAGTTAATTTATTTTAAGTACATATACTACATGATCAAAGGAGTTGGGACACTCCTGTGAACACCTGGAAATAGATTTAACAAAATTTAGTTAACAACAAAATTTAGTTAACAACAAAATTTAAATAATTTTTTTAAGGAATGATCCATTTCAAGCACAGTTGAATTGTAGAACAAATGACATATCATCAATATGCCACAACAGAAGGATCACTCCGGCCAATGCTATATGTCTCCTGGACTGGTGCAAAGAACGTCGAAACTGGACACTGGACCAATGGAGAAGTGTGGAACGGAGTGATGAATCATGGTTTGCGTTGTGGGAATCAGATGGCAGAGTCTGGCTCTGGCGAATGCCCGAAGAGTGCTTCCTGCCGGAATGTGTTGTTCCAACAGTGAAGTTTGGTGGTAGTGGAGTGATGGTCTGGAGGTGTTTCTCCTGGACCGGACTGGGCCCGCTCATCAAGGTGGACGGAAACCTTAATGGAAAAAGGACCATTCTGGATAACGGGGCACTTCCAGTGCTGTGGGAACACTTCGGGTAAGGGCTGTTCCTCTTCCAACACGACAATGTGCCTTGCCACAAAGCAAGATCCATATCCGACTGGTTTGACGAGATGCAAATGTCACTCTGATGGAACTGATGGAGAAGTGGAAGACAGTACCTGCAAGACTGTTGTTCGTAATAAAATATTCAGAAAGGACACGTGGATCGATAAAATAGAGACCGTCTCCAGAGTAAAGGAAGAAGACGCCAGCGCGTCTAGAAAGAAGAATCCGAAGAATGGACAGAGTCGCTTGGCTAATGAAGACCAAAGGATCATGAAGAGGTATGTCCCGCCAATTCTCGTGCGGACTCATGGCGTGCCATTTAAGACGATTGTAACAGTGCTCATGAAAAAGATCACTGTTCAAACAGGCAGAGCTGAAACCGTCAAAGTAAAATGTAAAGACGAAGAAACTCACAACAGGTTTATTTATTTATTTATTTATTTATTTATTTATTAATTGGATCCAATACGTCCATCCAGGGCCTGTATGGCCAGAGGCCGACGAGTTGGGTCCCTGGATGGATCTGGATTCACGACTGCTGTATGATGGTCGCAGCAGCCGAGGGGGTAAAGATCTGCTATCACGCATGGTCACCCATCCAGTGACGAGCCGTGCCTGATGTAGCCCACAGAAGTTGTGTTCAGTGAAAGCCCACCAGACCACGGCCTCCCCCGTGGAATTACTTTTAGCAATTCCACGGCTTCCCCAAGGTTAGTCTCTGGAATTACTTTTAACAATATTTAAAAATTCAACTGAAGTCTGAGAAGGTCTTGAAATATGTGATTAGTAATGTGGATGTAATGTATGATCTGGATGACTTCCAAGAAGACCTAAGAAGAGCCAATTACTTCCTGGAAAAGTAATCGGACTCAGGAAAGGTAAAGGATCCACTGATATGCCATGGTTTTGGTTCTGCTCCCAAACACCGAACACAACCAACCAGCCACCGAAGAACATCACTCGTATTGGGCTGCTGGCAGTATTAGTAGAGGTCTTTCGAGGAACAAGAAGCCACTACAATGCTACAACTGCCTTCTTATTCGGACACGTATCCATGGGCTGCACGGAAGATCCTTGTTGCAACAAATGCGCAGAGGAGCACCAGCCAAGAGATAGCCCCAAGATTAAAGGACAAGACCCCCCAAAGTGTGTCAAATGTGGTGGACAGCATATTGCAAGCTACACGAAATGTCCAAAATACCCCCCAGATTAAAAGGATGCTTCGTTCCAAAGTGACAGCAGACAAATCCTCTGCAGCTGCAGTGTTTAAGCCGGAGGAAAAAGGCCTCACCATTAACGACCAGGTATGTATATACAAATAGGACATATCTTTCATCTGTTTTCCAATTTAGCAAAACGTACCCACAGTTGAGTGGGCTCCTTACGAACAACTAATTTATACTATGGCTGCACGATGTTATACTGTAATCAACAAAGGTGTACTTCGGTGCTTGATATGGAACGCTAGGGGGATTCCCCGAAAGCGTATCGAGTTTCACAATTATATGATAAATCAGGAAATCGACGTTGCTTTCCTCTGTGAAACACTCTCACACCCCACCCCCCGGGGGGGGGGGGTACTGTGGCCAGGCTGTCTCGTCAGTTGGCTCGCTGATCGATGGAATAAGCAATTTCAGGCGCAGCCAGCTGCTGGCTGGGTGACAGCAAATGATTTGAGGACCACTGACTGGGTGAGATGGCTATTTGGGGCACAGCTGTTGGGGGACTTTAGTCTGACCCATTTGCTTAGTGACCAGTTCTGGATGTCCAGCAGCTGGTGATAGCCACTGGTTTGTTCGTCCGCCAGCAGCTCTTCCATCATCATCCCCCTGTGCTTCGGAGGGCACACTAAGCCATTGGTCCCGGCTGCTACTGTCATCCCGTTAGTTACTGGGATGGCGCAAAACTCCCTCGAAAAAGTAAGTGCCGTAGATTTTCGTTCTGTGATAATCTATCCTCTGTACAAGATAAGATAAGGCATGACATCAATTACCTAATTATTGTGTGTACCGTAACGATCGTATGGCTTCAAAGTCTGCAAGAAATGCTTCTGAGGGCGCTACGATCATCATCAAGAAGGGAATACGATACCAAGAATTAGTCTCCAAGTCTTATGCAGGTATGGAATCGACCTCCATCATTGACGTCCCTCTTGGTGAAGTCAAGTTCGTAGCACTCTATAATTCACCAAAACATTCTCTCGATGTTAGCGAGCTTGATGATCTTTTTAGTGGTGACATTTCAGTTGTCCTGGCTGGTGACCTAAATGCCAAACACCCAAGCTGGAACTCCAGAACGCAGAACTACAACAACATGATTCTCTACATGTATATAAAAGTTAAAGATGACATCATCGCTACTGGACCTGTGGAGGACACCTACTACTGTGATCATTCCTCTACTAGTGATGTTTCTAGACATATCACAAATAAAGGGTTTCTTCAAGCCATACAACTTCACGATGGATGAACTTTCTTCAGACCACAAACGTGTGGCGCTAAACTTCGACAATGTCGACATCAATTTCAGAGAAGACAAGCATCAGCAAGATTGGAAGTTCTTCAAAGAAATCCTCAAGGACCATGATTGCCATCTCCATGGAGCAAACTGTATGGATGACATCGATCGACGTGTTGAAGACATCATCAGGCGAATAAACAGTGCCACTGGAGCTAGTGCCTATCCATCGGTAAACAACAGATACAGAAGGGATCATAATACTGTGCTTATTTACAATGTGTGTAGTGGCCTTACAGTATAAGAGATGGACAATAGAATTACCAACTAGTTTCTCCATTTATTCCCGGCTTTGTCAAGGTACACAACAATCGACAATCGACAATCGAACAGTGGAGTGAACATGTGTTCAGATGGGACGAAAGCAACGCTTTCATTAGGCTCATCAATCCAGAGTATAACGCCAAAGGAAATACACTGAAATAGGCAAGAAGCCTGGCCAACCCTACAGGTCCTCCACATTATGCAAACAAAAAATAAGATTGACGATTGTCAGACGAGACACAACGAAGCTAAGCAAAGCAATTCAGAACAAAACCATCAAACCGCGGGGTAAATAGATTATCACAACTTCCAGTACTCCGGGAAGGTAACGTTGCCAATGTCCTCAAAATTTACATCCAGAACGTGTCTAGGCTTTCGGTACCTAGTATGCCACTTCATCTCCATTGAGTGCCTCAGGATCCCCTTCACCAAGTCGTTGTCATGGTTCTCGATCTTCAGGATCATATTCGTGAGTAGGTCCTAGATGTATTTCCCAATATGAGTCATGTTGAAGTCACCATGGATTGCCTGATTTTTCGCGATTCTTCTGTCCAGTTGGGCAATAGTCCTCAATGTGACGTTCTGAAACGATTGGAGCTCCTTCCAACTACTTCTGGAGATAGTTGCCCACGCTGGCATGCCATACAGCAGGATAGTCCTAACGATTGTTTTGTAAAGGAGAAGCTTATTGTCAATGCTGAGGGAGCTGTTGCGTCCCAGGAGAGCTAAGAGGCTGTATTTAGCCTTTTTCGCTTTGTTCAGGGCGCACGTTAGGTGGCGATTCCACGAGAGCCTTGAGTCTGACAACACCAAGGTACTTGTAATTATCAACCCAGTCGAGTTTCCTGTTGAATAAGACGAGAGAATCCGGAGGGCGCTTGTATTTTTTGTTACAGTACATTGCTTTGCACTTCCCTACGTTCAGGTTCAGTCGCAAGCAGTTAAACCATTTTTCAAAACTCTTCAGGGCATTTTGTAGTCGAGTGATAACAAGGGATGGCTTGTGCGCCCATGTCATAATAGCAGTGTCGTCTGCGTAGAAGTACAGTTTGCACTTTTCGGGTTTCGGGAAGTCATGCACAAAATAGTTAAAGAGGATAGGTCCGAGAACAGAGCCTTGTGGAACGCCAGCCTTCACTGAGCGGGGAGAGGAAAGACTCTCACCAACCTTAGCCGGGTACGTCCTATTGGTAAGAAAAGACTGGATCATCGCTATCAGATCAGGAGGGAAATCATCTCTGATCATTTTGTAGATTAGCCCTTTATGCCATACTTGATCGAACGCCTTACTGACATCTAGAAAGACTATCCCACAGTATCTTGAAAGGTTAAGGGGGGTACTCAAGTCTTCAACGAGCCTCCATAACTGCAGCTGGCAGGAGTAATTGGCCCGAAAGCCAAACTGGTCCTGCCGGACTAGCCCTCTAGCATTACAGTGGTCTTGGAACCTGTAAAGGATCGTCTTTTCCAGAACCTTGGAGATGGATGGAAGTAGGCTAATAGGCCTGTAGCTTCCGGGTATAGCTGGATTTTGCCCTTGTTTGGGGATACTAAGGACAGTGGATTGCTTCCAGGACGTCGGGAAGTAAGAGAACTTCCAGCAGTCATTAATTAGAGACGTGATGTCATCAATAACGTTCTTCGGGAGATTCTTTAGTGCAATGTTTCTTACCTTGTCGTTTCCTGGGGCCTTCTTCTTTTTCAGTCTCCATATGATGGAGTTGATTTCACCAGTCTGAATCCGGATCTGCGACGGATGATGGGGGACATCAAGGAAGCTGGTGATGCTGCCTTCCACACGCTGGGTCACGAGTTGACTTTCAGGATGGTTGAAATCAGGTGTTACAAACTGCGTCTCCAGTGAATTTGCAATGACTTGAGCTTTGTCATGGTCACTTTGGACATAATCACCATCTGGGGTGAGAAGCGGGGGAATCGTGGCATTCTTCTGCTTCATCTGCAAGGCTCTAACCATGCCCCAGATAGAGTTATCACGGGTCGACAAGTTTTTAAGCCGATCATACCACCTCGCATCACGAAGATCTTTGACCTCTTCATGGACCTTACGCACAAGCCTGTTGTACTTTGTTTTGAGCCATGGTTCACGATAACGCTGCCATAGCCTGCGGATCCGATTCCTTTCAGCGATTAGTCGTTTGATACCTGGGGTAAGCTCAAGGTGATTAGGTGGTTTGCTTTCTGATGGACAGGCGCTAGCTATAACAGCACTGGTGATACGCTTTGTGATGTTATCAACGTTTTGATCAATGTCATCAAAGCTGTGAGCAGCGTCGAGACAGGAGTCTTGGCCCTTGAGTATGTCCTTAAATAGCTTCCAGTCTTGCTGATGTTTAATTTCTACCCTGTACTTGATGCTGACGTTATCAAGGATCAAGGCCACAGGCTTGTGGTCGGAGGGAAGGTCATCGATTGTGAAGATGTTGAACGGTTTGTAGAAGCCTTTCATAAGAGAAATGTCCAAAACATCACTGGAAGGAGAGTGGTCACAAAAGTAAGTGTCCTCCACTGGTCCTGCGGCAATGACGTCATCCTGGGTCTGCAAATACTTGTAGAGAATTGCGCCATTGCTATTGACTACTTTAGAGTTCCAACTTGGATGCTTGGCATTTAGGTCGCCAGCAATGATTACTGGAATATCACCAGCGAGAAGCTCGTCGAGATCACTGAAGCCAAGGTTGTGCTTGGGTGAGTTATAGAGTGCGACCAGTTTCACTTCGCCAAGGGAGATATCATTAATAATAACTGAGGCTGCCTCCATACCTGTGTAGAAGTTCGAAATTACCTCTTGGTGCTGTATGCCTTTACGAATGATGATTGCAGCTCCGCCAGAGGTACACAACAAGAGGCTCGCAGGCCTTATATACAGAAAAATGATTCAGATGGACCAATGAGCGTAAAAATATGATACATAGGAAATGGCCAATAAGAGAAACAAGAGAGATAAGCATAAAATAATTAAAATATAAAACTATAGGAAATGACAAAAGTGATGCGAAAAAAAAACGCGGACCGTAAAGAGAACATATCTGGTTGTCAACGGGGGAGATTGACAAAATAAATGGGTAAAATAAAATAAAAAAGGGAGATTGACAAAATAAAACCAGTTTACAGTAAATCAGAAAGAGGTTTAAGCATGGTAAATATGTCGAAGTCGGTCTGGCGGTTGAGTAATCGGTCGGGGTTGGTCTTCTTGGCCTTGTAGATTTCGATAGCTTCGAGGGTGGTAGTTTTTGAAAGTTTATGGCATATGTTCAAGACGGACATCACTTCATCTTGCGTGCTAAGGGGGCGTCCGGTTCTCCTCAGGTGGTTAGCATAGTGTGACCATTTGTCATTCTTGGTATATGACTTGGCATGTTCTTTAAAACGTACTGTGAAAGTACGGGTGGATAATCCGACGTACAATCGAGGCGGTAGATGCCTGGTTGTGCGAGTTTATCGTAAACGACAGCGGATGGGGGGTTCAGTGTGCGGGTGGACGAGAGGGGGGAGCGTAAGGACACTCGGAGTCCGAGGGAAGACAGAAAACGGGAGAGTTGGGAGAAATGGGGACCTAGGTACATCAAGGAGACCCACTTCTTGGACTGGGGTGCATCAGGGGAGGTAGGATTGGAGATGGCGTGTTGCCGGCGGTGGAGGATACGGGAAAAGGAGGAGTTGGAATACCCATTCCTATCTGCAAGGGAGCGGATGATGCGTAGTTCGGACGAGCGGGCGGAGGGTTTGAGGGGGAGCTTCAAGGCACGGTCGATTAGGCAACGTAGGGATGCTAGTTTGTGTATCGGGGGGTAGGTAAACTTTAACGCCGAGATGCTGCCGCACACTCCTAATTAGAAACGGATAATAAGCACTTAACTAGCTTAGAATATAAGCAGGAATAGGAGACGTGCGTCGCCGACAAATACTAGTTGCATTCGGTCAGATGTTTTGACAAAATAATAATTCCATAAAGCTTGGTTTAACATTAATGAGAAATAAAGATATAATATGATTTGATGAGTCACTCTAAAATCTGTAGATTTAATGAGTCACTCTAAACAAGAACGAAGCCTAATCCATCCCTCAGATAGGCATCGAGTCCGAAAGGCCACAGTCCTCGTAAATAAGAAACGTAGGTAAGCCGGTATGATTTCAGTTCCATAAAAATTATTAACGCAAAGTTGGCATTTAAAAATCACTGAATTTTAACGCTTACCAGGCATTCAATACGGTGTCTGAAGGTCCAACGAGGAACTTTATTTCCTTCGCCCTTGTCCTCTATCGAAAAAACTTTGGAGATCATTCTGCCACGTTGGCACCCCGACGGCTTCGTACATGCCAATTCCCCGTAGCTAGTGGTCGCTGACGCCGGTTCGGATATAACAGTCTTTCTATCCACTGTATTTAGGCAACCTATCCCGCTACCATAACCAGTTATTTTTCCATACGGACTGTATTTCCTCTGGCCGCAATTTTGACGACCTCTCCATAAGGCTCTCTCCTTCCTTCTCCCTTGATCTCTTGAATCTCTCTCTTCGTGACGAAACTCCCGCTCTCATTGGTCGGGACCTGACGACGCTTTTGACATCGCGCATTGCCTCGCTTCCCTTTCCAGCTCGATGAATAGAAGTTACGAGTGTAGAAAGAGGCGATGACGTCATCGGAATTTTCACTGACGCTCAAATTCCGTGACATTTCTGTTAAATATAGCTAGCTCCCTTTATTGTAAACAAATAATTGCTTCTAGCTATAGATTTAATGAGGGTTTACCTGTTTTCCCTTGTAGCTATCAATTGTGAAGCCAGCAGATTTATACGACAAAGCAAAAACTCTTTACGACATTTATTACTTGTACTGGAAATATGCACTTATTGAAGTAAATAAATGTGTTTATATCAATTCTGTCCCTGTGTTCGTAGAATTTATTTAATACAAATCGCTTTCACTACACTCTTCCTTAATTTACCATTTTCTACGTGACAGGGACGGTGAATCGGGCTACGTCGACCATCTCTTAAAGTCTAAACATCGCAAGATGTACATAGGTCAATTTATAGAGGTTCTTTGGAAGGGATGTGACAGAGGGTAAATTTTGTTCAAGAAAGAAATGGAAGAAACACCACTGCAGAAGCGACATCCTCCTCCTAAACGCTCAGGTTTCGTTCGAGAGAGACGGCGTTATTTAGTATCTAATCGGACCAGAGGAAGAATGGAAGAGCGCCCCAATAGGTAGGTGCTTTTATAAGAGTTTTCAATAGGACCGCCAATCTTTTTATTATAAAAAGAACGCTGTATTTCAGCTTCAGTTTTTCATAATGTGGAAGACCTCTTTGGGTTAGCCAGGCTTCTTGTCTATTTCAGTGTATATCATTCCGGAAGGGTGAGACTTGTATAAGCACTACTTATGTCCCACCTAAACAAATGTACACTTCACTGTTCGATTGTCGATTGTCAGCTTCAGGTCGTAACAGGGTAAGCCTCCGAAGATGATGTAAATCGAAACGGGTTAAAGCAGTTTTCTGGATTTCTTTCAGTTTACTTTATTCATCCTACGTGATAATAGACAGGTAGATCTTTAATATGATCGGTGTCCATGTGTTTTGGCAATTTCTACACTATTATAAATTGCTACGAGTGATGCGCCAGAGTTATTGAGTAATGAAATCATTCTCAACCATACTGATCAAGAGAGGCAATGGTGAAACATTGCCTCCTCATAGGAAAGCAAGTGATTGAGACGAGATTTAAAAGTAAACAATGGTATATGGAGAATTTGCTCGATGCTGTTAGATTGTTTCATCACAACAACAGCGTTGATGCTCAAAACATTGCTATCGTGATAAAGTTGCCATTGCCGATGATAAAATTACTCGTTATGGCGGCAGAAGTGAATCAGTTACAGCAAGAACAAAACTACACAAGATGGGCACTGTCGAATCGGGAGCCTTGCCATACGCTACATGCTTGGCTATTGACTCATCTTACATGTTCACCGTGAACATCATTTTGGACGACGGACTCGTAGATGATGCGATTGGTGTACTCAGACACATGAAATACACACACACAACACTAACGATGATGGTGATGATCATTAACTACAACAAGAACCGACTCGTGTACAACACCTGAAAGATGTCAGTGTAATGGATTATGATTATGCACTTGAATTCGAACAGAAATAAACGAGTGATCAATGTCTACAACATCAGCAAAACAATAAATCTGTCGTCTATAGTTACAGTTGCCAAATGAAGAAATAGGAAGAAAGACACTAAAAAATGTCAGCAATATGCGATTTCAAAGTTCGAAGATAACATAAATGATGCTTCGAAATGGACATCGATCACTAAACATACAGCGAACATCAACCTAGATGACACGATCAAACGTTTAAATATGTCTTTCCATATTGAAACCCTCTGTATGTAAAAAAACTATCTCAATAAAATTACTTTTACTCATATTTTAGTATTTTTCTGTATTACTGAAACTTTCTGAATACACTGTCTATAATATTAATTTTACATTTTGTTTTATTAGGTATTTATAGAGGTCAATCTCCTTTACATTCTTGACATGCCTGTCGTTTTGTCACCAAGCAACTCACATGAAGTTATTTTTCAGAATTTCATTCAGGTGACTTGGAACAGATTTTTCTTTTTATCTCATTTTAAGTGTTTCACAAAAATCTATTTATAATAAATAACATTGTTGATAAAGTATAATAATATGATTTATATTTTCTAAATGCAGAAAATATCCTTAAATAAACGAAGGGATCCCTGTGGCCCTACTAATGGTTATAAGAATTGCATTAGAAAATGTGTCGAGTCTCAGATAAACATGGAGTGTGGGTAAATAGATTCTTTGATATTAATCTACATATTAAAAATAAAATCACCCCTATCCTCATACATTTATCATTACAACGGTTGAAGATACTGGACGTCGCGCACTTCTTGTCACGCAGTCTTTATCTTTGACAGAGCACCCTTTAATTAAAAATAACCTAAATTAACATGTTTAAATAAAGTTTAAAATACAGGGTGGTCCATTTAAGTGTAGACATGGAAATATCTCGAAAACAAAGCATTGTACGGAAAACTTTGCCGAGACAAAAAATATTTTTAAAGGGGAAATCTTTCTTTTCTAAAATCAGCCCTCCCGTACCCAGAGGGTGGAGCGGGTAGGAACTTTGATATCTTAAATAGGAACCTACTTTTAATTACAGATTCAATTCTACGGAGAAAAATACCGGGTAGGTAAGAAATAACGTGAGGTGTTCAGAGCTCTCTAGTGGAAATTCTATTAGGCCTAATGCAGGACATTTTGGTGTATATACTTAGTGGTATATGCAGTTGCGATTTCTGCAAAAAAAAAATAGTACCAAAAGTCGCCATAGGGGGCGCTTATTTCAAGAAAACAATGAATACATTTGCTTAAGCGCGTTCCGTGTTGAACAATCATGACAATAAAAGGCAAGGCTGAGGATTTCCCATCATTCACGAACGAATGGCCTGACGATGACGCTTACTCTGCCTGACCGGGCGTTATTACTCAAGTTGTTTTATCAGAAGAGCGACAATGCAAGTGCTGGTCTTCGTGAATTCCGGCGATTGAAAACGTTACGAAGGGGACCGATGAGCATAACTAACTTACGGAAAATGATTGAACGATTTGAATCTACCGTAACTCTAGGAGTGCAACCAGGCCGGGGACGCAAACGAATCAGGCAGCAACACGTTGAAGAAGTTGTAACTGCTGTTGTAGAAAGTATTGCATAAGATATTGACATTTTATCCCTATAAACTCACACCTATTCAACAATTGCTTTCTGGAGATGAACATACCCGAACTGACTTTTCGTTTAGATTTTTAGCACGTATGGAAGTGGATGATGCATGGCCATGGCAAATTTTATGGAGTGATGAGGCACATTTTTATTTGAATGGTGATATCAATACCCACAACTGCCGTATTTGGGCTGCATCAAATCCACAAGTGTGTCTGCCAACTCTTATGCATTCACCGAAACTAACAGTATGGTGCGGCTTTACTGCTTGTTTCATCATCACCCCGTATTTTTTTGAAGAAATCCGTCCCCGTGGACCGTTGACTTGTTCCGTCAATTCTGCCAGGTATGCCGATATGCTTGAGAATTTTGTGATACCACGATTGCAGGAAAAGGGTTGTCTGGATTCTACCATTTTTATGCAGGATGGTGCGCCACCGCACATCGGATGTCAGATGCAGCAGATCTTGCGAGAACGTTTTTCAGACAACAGAATAATTAGTCGTGCATTTCCCATGGTATGGCCACCCAGGTCGCCTGATCTCAACCCTTGTGATTTTTGGTTATGGGGATATTTGAAAAGCCTTGTGTATCAAGCACATGTTCCTGACCTCTCAACCTTAAAGGATCAAATAACGTTACATATCAGACTAATTAATGCAGATATGCTGCGAGCTGCCGTAGAAAATGTCGTGTACCGCATGCAGCTATTGGAACAGCACACTGGTGGTCATATTGAAACACATTTGTAATTAAAAATAAAACATTGTTTATTGTTGTTAATAAAGTCGGTTTGTACGGTATTTGTTCATTTAACAATTCGGTATTCATTGTTTTCTTGAAATAAGCGCCCCCTATGGCGACTTTTAGTACTATTTTTTTTTTTTTTTTGCAGAAATCGAAACTGCATGTTCCACTAGGTATATACACCAAAATGTACTGCATTTGGCCTAATAGAATTCCCGTTAGCGAGCTCTGAAAATCTCACGTTATTTCTTGCCCACCCGGTACATACACTTTTGTCTGAAACTATTTTTACGGTTCGTGCAGATGACGAAATCGGCTTGCTTTTGATTTTTCAAGGCAGACCATTGCACTTTATTGCTTTATCCAGGAACAACGATGTGGATGTTATTTGTTCCTCTCGTGGTGCTTGTTTAAGGTGAGTCCACTCGCATTTCACTATTTTAAAACAGCAAGATGTTCGAAATTTTGACCTCCAACTTCAATGCAATTAAGTGTATCAGCTGAAATTTGAGAGTACGCATTCATTATTCGTTCTTTCATGTCTTCACTAGTTGTTGGTACTTTTGTTGATAAAACTTTATTCTTTAAGAAACCCCACAAAATATCTGGCGATGTCAAATCTGACGACCGGGCAGGCCACTCAACCGGACCATTTCTCCCGATCCATCGATCATTGAACTTGTGATTCAATGTCTGTCTTGCTAGTACAGAGTAGTGAGCTGGGCAGCCGTCATGCTGAAACCACATTTCTTCATCGAACATCCGCGCTCACATCTTCAAGTAGTTTTGACAGTTCATCTTAGGATTGTTTGATACATTTTGTCCATTTAAAATGCTTTCGATAAAATAGAGACCAATAATACTTTATTCCACACCAAAAGTTGACCGACCAAGGACGTTGATGTTCAATTTGTCGTAACAAGTGTGGATTTTGCACACTCCAGAAATACATGTTGTGTCGATTAATGCTACCGTGGTTGGTGAAGGTGGAATCATCTGAAAATAATATGTGACAACTGTGTCGTCACAAAGAAGACTGAAATGCAATCTTCAATTTGTCTTTAGTTTTAATTGACAAGTTTGTGAATTAATTATTAGGAATCAATGGGAGGGGCTTCCAATGACCAACAAATGAGCCTTAAATAATTATATCTATATTATTGATTTAAGGAGTTTAAATGATTAATTTTAAATTTAAATGTGGGTGGTCTCCTTTAAATGGGGAAAATCGTAAAATTAAAATATAATAAAAACAAAAATAAAGTCAATCTTGAAAAACGATTCAAGAGAAATTTTTAACGCATTTTGATAGTTTTTCATTGATTGAAATACTAACCCCTTTAGCTAACATTAAAACCACCCTGTACATTTATAAGCAACAATAATCAACTACTTGTCATTCACTACTTATGAGGTATGCCTTCTAATTATTCAAATATGCGCAAAAAAATCTAAAATACACTTCAATAGAATTCCAATGTCTATATTTTCGGGTAAAATCAACAGCTCAAAATAATTCAATTTGCAACAATAATTCGTCTACTACTCAATCACCAAATAATTACATGGGGGTCAGTTACTGGAATACAACAATGATTAGCGTTTCACAGGTCGGGCCACCAGCAATCCCTTACTCACAGTTCACTGCATAGCACCTTGTTTGTTTCGCTTATAGAGGGAGTCCGCTCAATAAACACCGCGCAACGCTTACACGCGTCGTGTACCCCTTTTAAAATAGGAGGAGCACAGTAACCCAGACGGGCTCCTTTCTAGCAGTAACTAGCCATCGAGCTGCACTACGACACATGGTCAGTATGTTATGCCCTCAATGCATACGAATTATGCAGCACACTTATCTGTATTGACACCAGGACCTGTTGCGTTCGTGGCGCTGAAAGTGAACGTGCGATCAAATAACATCTACAAGAGAGCAAAGTGAACCTGACCGTCTACCAATGATACTTAACATAGCTTAATATGCTGGCTCAGCTGACAGCCCAATACAATGCAGCTCCAAGTTCAAGTGTTTCACAACACGCATTTTAGCGGACACTGTTGGATATGGGACTGCGAAGCAGACATCCCACTCGTGTGCCTATGTTGACCAAGCGTCATTTTCAACTACGCCTACAGTGTGCCCGGGAACATCTGGACTGGGCCATAGGTTAAGTGTAAGAGAGTTGCTTTGTCTGATGAATCAAGATTCCTTATTCATCACGTTGAAGGTCGTGTCAGGGTATGCCGACTTCCAGGCGAACAGTTGCCCCCTCTCTGTACAGCTGGCCATACAAAGGCTAGTGGTGGCGGCGGTATTAGGTTTTGGGGTACGTTTTCATGGGCGGCTCTGGGACCCGTAGTTGTGGTAGAACGGACCATGAAAGTTGCGGACTATCTGAAGATCATTGCGGACAAGTTGCACCTTTACATGGCGTCTGTCTTCCGAACTGGAAATGGAATCTACCAGCAGAAAAATGCCCCATGTCACAGGGCTCGAATTGTGTTGGAGTGGTTCGAGGAGCATAAAGATAAATTCCAATTCATGTTTTGGCCACCTAACTCGCCGGATCTTAATCGAATAGAGCACATTTGGGATGTCATGAAGCGGCAGCTCAGAGTTCAAACATCGCCATGTCGGAATATCTCGACTTTGCGTGGGGGCAGAGACAAATGAAAGTAGACTGGCAGTGACCTCCCCTTTAGTGGTGCCTTCTCGCCGCCATTATGGGATTGGCAAGAAACGCTGATCGCCGGAGGCAATGCATGTGAATCAATCGCAAACAATTATTTATTTATAATATCTATCTAAGATATCTAGATGAATTTATTATGGGACCACCAGAAAAACTTGCTCTATTAAACAAAAATTAATCCACCAAATCGGTCCATCCGATAAAAAGTTATTTGGTGATAAATAAAGTT
>JAHWFO010047462.1:868947-930961 GCA_023313115.1 Rhysida immarginata | reverse complement strand
AACTTTATTTATCACCAAATAACTTTTTATCGGATGGACCGATTTGGAGGATTAATTTTTGTTTAATAGAGCAAATTTTTTTGGTGGTCCCATAATAAATTCATCTAGATATCTTAGATAGATATTATAAATAAATAATTGTTTGCGATTGATTCACATGCATTGCCTCCGGCGATCAGCGTTTCTTGCCAATCCCATAATGGCGGCGAGAAGGCACCACTAGAGGGGAGGTCACTGCCAGTCTACTTTCATTTGTCTCTGCGCCCCTCCAACATTGCCGTTGCCGCCCTGTGCAAGTGCACCACTTGCCCCTATGGTAGAGCCGGCCCTGGTGGCTTATTATTTCTGCAATCGCTTCAGACTTTCGTAACCTACAAGGACTTGGTCAACGAAGTTACTTCATTATAAATTTTTATAGCATCATCTTTTTTAGGATTTTTAAATCTTGTAGGCGATACATTTTCCGCCGAAAAGTACGCCAGCAATGGAAAAAATGGACGAACGGAAGTGTTTTGCCCGCCAGAAGCAGCTGCCCAGCAAGCGCGTGCACCGCCCACCAACTTAATGAAAAGGGTCCATATACGTGCTGTTGTTATACAAATGGACACAGATAAGTAAAAGAAGCCTCCTAATCGTATGCTACTACTTCAACGCGTTTCAAGCATTAATTTTTACAGGGAGAACCAAAACATTATTTTTTCGTTCAATTTGTTGTTGGCCCCCTATTTGTCTTCGGGACAAACCCTTCTCTGAAATACATGAGTTGTAACATTCTCCTTACATCCCTGAAGCTTCAGGATAATTCGTAAGTATTTTTTCTAGAAAATGTCCGATCATGTTTGGGTGGATAGCCCGATGGCAAATCAGATCAATCGTGGGCTGTGAACGACTCTTAAGAATTTAATCCAGATACAAGCCCGATGGCAAATTAGGCTAAATTTATGTGAAGCTCGAATGACATCTGGGCAAAGAAGTTTGTTGTCAAGCTCCTGCTCATAAACTAGGAATGTAATACAACGGTTCTTGAGTGAAAAATTTAAAACGTTAATTTTTAATCTGAATCTGTAAATACCAATAATATTGTTCTTGTTTATTTGTTTCCAATGCCATGCCCATGCAAAAATAATTTCACTTTAAGAATACTAGTTAAAGGCAAGGTGATCTAGAACAAGGTGGGGGTCAGTTTTCCGGAAGTAGTAAAAATTGCCCTACTGCGCAAGCGTATTTTGACGTCACTGAATGACATCGAAACCTATACCCGCTAAATCGAAACCTCAACAGAAACTAAAACATGGCGGCAAAGAAAGCAGTCGTGCGATAGCCACACTTGACGACTCGTTCATTTCCTTCACAATTCTCATTCTTTATACTATATATTTTAATTAAATAATAATGCCATTATATGAAGGGACTTACGTAATTTATAATTATTGTAAAATGTACTTACGTATTATCTTTTTAATGTGAACACAGGGTTGATGTTAACTATCAGCACATCGCGCGATAACTGATCATGCGACCAAGGTAAGTGAAATTTACTGAGACTAAATAGAAAAAGGGTTATATATCAGTTCGTTAGAAGGGGAGTGGGTGTCTTTAAAATGTAAAATCATTTACCTTGGTCTCATGTTCACTCATCGCGCAATGTGCGGATAGTTAAGCGAACACGGAGACAAGGATGATAACGTATTTCTCATTATCATTAGGCCTAGTTATCATTCCTCGTTAAGATTTCGAAATTGATTCGTCGGAACCGTTGGCAGTTAAGAGACAGATGATAATTTCGATATTATTTCTTAATAACTTTATTTATGCAGGCATTAGGAAATTTTAATTTATAAAATAGTAAGTTTACAAATAAACGTTTCTTCAGAAATCAACGTAAGAGTTTTGTTTTTTTACGTGAAAACGTTTTCTTTTGTGACCAGAATAATGGCTAGCTACCGCACACGCCGGAAGTAAAGCCATAAGTCATCTAGTGACGTCACAATACGCATGCGCGTTAAGCACTTCTGACAAACTGGACCTACCTGTTATTCTAGATTACCTTGAGTTAAACGTATTGAATAGCGCTAATAAAAATGTTTAAAATTCTATTGCTTTTAATATAATTAAAAATGATACTTTAATAATTTGAATGAAAATAATATTGTTTAAATGTTTTATATATCCGAATAGGTATCCTGTTGTGGAAATAAAGATGGAGAAACCAAAATGTGACTATAATGGCACTGAGAAACTTCAAATTTATGCAGAAAAATGTTCTTGCCTAAAAGATTGCGATGAAAAAATTGTTAGTTTCAGAGCAAACACCATAGAAATAGATTCCACGAACTGGACTTATATAACATTTTCATCAAGAGATTTTTATATATTTAAGGAAGTGAAATTTTATGATGAAATAAGTTTGATTTGTGATATTGCAGGGAACTTAGGTTTCTATTTTGGATGGTCGCTCTTGACCATAGTGCAATTAACTGCGAATCTGTATATTTCATTCACTAAAACCAAAAATACGGGAATGAATTTAACAACTCGTGATGTTATCAAGGAGAAAACATTAAGATGCTTGCAGACAGAAAAACAAAAAAGCTATCTCATGCAGAAACGTCACTGTTTACACGAAATTATCAATACTTTTAAAAATGTTAATAAATGCAATTGCTTTCGAAGCATTTTTCTGTTTTGCTTATGGATTGTACTTATTCGTATTCAAATTCTTCACTATCTAACTTTACCGGTATCAACCACGGTAGACCTGATAAATGAAAGGAATATAAAATTCCCTAATGTGAGAATATGTTATGAGAATGAAGACATAACCATTCTTAAAAAAGAATATTTGCGAATAAGGAAAATTTCGTCATTATCTAAACCTTCACTGCTGGATCTACTTGATTTAAAAAAACAGAATAATTTCTCATATACAATTGAAGAGCTATGGAACCTCTCAAATTTTACTATTCTTTGGGTGGTAAGCCTATTTCTTAACATAACCTTTACACTCTGCAGATCGGATCTTTATTCCTCTATTCGACTTGTTTCTGCGCATGATGTCACGATGCATCAACGATTGCCCTTTCAAGAGCGTCGTTCAAGGTTGTCTGACCATGAGTATCTGTGTGGCCACTTATTCAATATTTGAATACTAAGTAAAGTAAGTCAAGGATGGTTATCCGATATGCAAAGTATTATTTGTTTAATGTTTCTATAATTATACAGGCTGAAAAATAACTTAAAAGTCATGTTTAATGTTAAGAGCTGACTCTTATGCTTTCTATTGTGCTGAATCTCTCACCCGCAGATTTCTTGTTGTTCAATAAAACACTTTTAAGTATGCAGAGTTTGGGGCCTGATAAATTTCTTTCTGGCCCTAAGATATGGATTCTTTAACATTGCAGCTGTTTCTCGTCACACACATTACTGTAACATTGCAGTCTCTATGTGCATAATTTCACGCTAACATGTTAATGAGATACGCGCATCAACAATAGAATTTCCCGAGGACAAGAAAATTAAAAACGGCTGCACAAATAAAGCAGTAAACATAGTTTTTTTTAGATTTCCCACAAATAAACAGCAGTAAAATATTTTTATTCTTTAAATGCATTATTAATTACAGTTATTGCACTAATCTAGGTAATATAAAACAAAAAACTGATTTTCTCACCTTGAAAAATTTGTAATCATGCACATCTGCATCAGTATGCTTAACGGCTCATCAAATGCCTTGAACGTGAATGCATTATCGTTATGGAAGTATTGATAAATGTCTATAAATCCCAGTTTAGGCAGATTATTTAATTTCTGACCATTGAGTACTTCATCATTCATACTAATATCTGGAGAGTTTCTCTTCAGGTAAAAGAGATTGGTCATCGCAGTGATATTCCCTACGAGGGAATTTAGCGCCATTACAGTGATACATAACGACTGCTACGAGATGACAGGAGCAGCCGGGACCGATGGCTTTACGTGCCTTCCGAAGCACGAGGGGGTACAAGAAATCATTGGTACTACCCTAAGGGCTCCAGGTACTGGCAATCCCCCAGCAGCTGGGCTTCCAGCTTTGGTCCAATGCACGGGTCTCACATAATTGTGTTACCTCGATCCTGGCCCCAGAAGCATTCTCATTCAGTGGCTATCACCCAACCAGTGACTGACGGCGCCAAGGGTTGCTTAACTTCACTAAACAACGAAGTGATCAGTGAGACAACTGGGCCACCACCACCTCCTATCTGGAGATGAATGACAGCAGCATTATCTGCTCTCTACTCCCTGGTTGTAGTCACGTTTTCTTTTTATAATATTTTTTTTAATTATAATCATTTTTGTACATTTTTTGTATATCTGATTTGCTAATAGATGAAGTTCGGGTTTCTTTAGTTTTAATAAATCTTTCTCTTTAAAAACAAACGTATTTTTTGTCGTTGTTAGACATAACGCTAGCGCTTGCGTTATCCAATCTTTCTCTGCGCTTTGCCCTCCGGAAGCAGAACAGCGCATGCGCCAATGACGTCTGCTCCTTACTGTGAAAGGGATTCAGCGCACAAAAAACACAATAATGCGGCAAATTCATTCAAGATAATTTTTTCATCGTTGGTCTGTGCTATTGTGAGTGCAATATAAAAGAGAAAAAATGCCAATGGATAATTATATTCAATTTACAATTTAATCAAAGAGAGGATATATTAATTTAAGACAAAGACAAATTATCCTTCTTAAATATTTAGACGAAATCAAGAAGTTTTTTTTTAGGCATAGAATTTTGAGAAAATGAATCAGTCTGAATGCACTAGATATTAGGCCTCTTACACAAGGGAGGAGCGAAAAAGTAATGCACAACAAATTTTTGTGGTAACGTTTTTTATAATAAGCAGTATTAAAACAATGCAAAAGAAAGCAGCAGGTTTTACCTATTTTTCGACATTTTTAACTATGCACTAACAAGGAAACACCACATAGCCTAATCGCTTTAACAGTGGAGTCCTTGTATGGCTATGTATGCTAAAAAATTTTCGTTTTCGCGGTTTATTTTGAAAGAAACACAATTTTGCACTCTCTTATTTTGCAAGCATCTATAGTAGCTTCAGATGAGTAACATATTTCAATTTGGTGGAAATCTGTGACACATGTTCGAGGGATTCTCTTGTAAGTCTCTCGACACATCGTGGCACAAGATTCAATGATACATTCATTAGAACAAGTAAAATTGTATCAAATTCAATCATCTTCGAATTTAGTAATCATTATTATACAGGGTGCGGCATTTATCTTGAGACAACTGAATATATTCGGAAACTAAGCATTGTACGAAAAAATGTCTAAACTGAAAACTGAATTTTTTCGCGGGGGAAATTCATTAGTTAAAAAATTACCCTTCCCCCTTGTGAGGGGGGCTAGGGGGAGGAGGTAACTTTGAAATCTTAAAGAGGAAACCCTATTTTAACGGTATATTCAGATTGTACACAATATTGAAGAAATGTATTATTCTTGGTGTTTTTTCAATTGACCCAACCGTTTAGGAGATAGAGGCCCTGAAAGTGAGGAACGTTTAAAGTTTTGAACCCAATTTTATCGATGAAGACAAAGAGATAGAGAGTGGGTTTACAGACATTCTTATTCTACTTTTTAATGGTTTTTAAGAATCCGAAGTCAGAATTTTGTCATGAACTGTGACTGTTAAAGTTAATAGTTAAAGTTGACGCAATGTGGTCGTACACGGAGAGAAATGCTTTGGATGTAGCAACAATAAGGGAGTTGATGAGCGCTTGTTTGTTGAATACAATTTGGTGCATCATGAATAAAATTTTATATTACTACACTATGAAATTGTCACCATTACAATTCACTATTAATATGTAGTTTTTTATGTAGACATTTCGGGCTATCTTTTGGTGCACTATTTTATGGAATGCTATAATGATATGGGTTTCATATGAAATTTAAATTTTTTTGCATTCGGTCCGAATTACACAACCGGTAGTTTAACTTATGTGTTTATTAGTGCACTGTGAAAAATACACACACTGGCCAATGAATAAGAAACCGTGGTAAATTACTATACTGATATGTTAAGCGTTTACATATGATAAGGTAATCGTCAGGTCAGAAACGATTGTGATATGCAAATGAATGCAATCATGTGAGGTACATGCTCCTTCCAAACTGTAGGTACAGGGCAGGGATTACCTGCAGCTGCTCAAGTTGAGCAAAATGTTGAAAACAGCAGACCTGTCTGAGTTCCAAAAAGGAGTTATTGTGGGAGCCCGTCTAGCTGGAGCTACGATTTCCAGTACAGTACAACTGACCGGTATCTCAAAAGGTCAGGTCTCCAAGGTGCTCAATTCATGGAAACGGAATCCACAAGAGTTGTGGAAACGGTGGAATTGTGGATCAAAATCAATCAACACAGACAGGGACCGAAGTCGTCTGAGACGGATCGTGTGGCAAAATCAAAGGTCTACTGTGGAGCAACTGACAGCAGACTTCAATGTAGGATCATCGCAACCCATCTCCTCCAGAACAATGCGCCGAGAGTTGAAGCGAATAGAGTTGGGAAGTCGCATGCCAGTGAGGAAAGAACGATGTGACTGGACAGTAGACGAATGGAAAAAGGTGATGTGGTTGGACGAGTAACGTTGCACATTGTTTTGCACCAATGGCTGGCAGAGAATTTGGCGGCAGCCCCATGAAACGATGGACCCCTTATGTGTTGTGAACACAGTTCAACCTGCAGAAGGAGGTGTCATGGTATGGGTCATGCTTTTTTTTGTATGACAAGGGTCCCCTGATATTCCTTGACAGTCGAGTGAAAGCCAAAGACTACCTGAACATTGTTGCAGAACAAGTCGCTCCTGCAATGGTGCATTTGTACCCAAGTGGTGACGGGTTCTTCATGGACGACAATCATACTGTCCGTCTAAGGATTGGTGTCACAGCGTAGCAAGCGAGGCAGGAGAGGGAGATCGTCTAAGCAGACGACGTTTTCCTCAGAGATAGGCGCACAGACTGAGGCGCCATCTCTTGCTGTGACTCAAATACAATCCGATGCTAGTGCTAGCAATTTTGGTCCTCTGCGTATAAAGCCGAGGTCGAGACACAGGAGCGCAGCGAGAGGGCATTGCGCTGGTGGAATGAGAGCGAGCGAGAGTAAGGGGATTAGACCCGGGAGTTTTGAAGGGAACGGACGCAAGAAGAAGGAGAGACAAAAGCATATCGGAACTGCCGCGTCTCCAGCTGATATTTTCGCTGAAGACACAAGTGAGGCAGCGTTTCCGAAGGATAGTAAAGAGGAGTTCTCTGCCTTCGCGTCTGCACGTGGTTCGAAGGGAAGAAAACGAACGGAAAGGAGCGCGTCCGCGAACCAGAGCTGCGATAATTCCTTTTCTCATTATTCCACCACAGGATTATCCGACTCGGAGGACGAGGCCTCCGACAGAGACTAACAACTGCAGAGGACGAGACCAACTTCGCCGTCACAAGGAATGGAGTGAAACGGCTGCCAATGAAATAAACTTTCGTCTAGGGACTGTACGAGGAAGAGTAAGCAACAGGTTGCAATTCCCCTCTTCGCAACAGCTGGAAGTGCTCTTCCAAATTTTGGCGTGCATCACCAACGTTCCCGGCCACATGGAAGTGAGTCTGCAAGTGTCCCTGCAATTACGTTACTGTGTAGCCGTACAGGGTGTAACGTCCTTCGCCAACATTTTGCCTGAAGGAAGCGAGAGGTGCAACGAGCAGCAAGGCCCTCTGCAACAGGAAACCATTATAGCCCCGTGGTGTTTATTCACATATATCCGAGAAGGACTTGGCTGTGTGTACCCGACTCCATACGAGGTAAGTCTAATTCCTTTCTCTCTTGCAATAAAGCTCGCGTAAGTTCTACCAAACGCATATCTTGCTGAGAAGGTGCTAACATATTGTTTTTATATTAATCCATAGGCCTTCTCGATGACAAACGCATCAGCGTCGCTGCTATCCACGTAAAGGTAGTGAGGCAGCCGTATTTGATCACATATCAAATTTGTTGACGTCCCCGTGAAGATTGAGGTCGCAACAATCCTATTTATAAGAAGCTATAAATGATTGCAAATAATAATTCAATTGTAGCCTACCTTTCATTTGCTCATTATTTTTTTGAACGATACCAATGTATCGTGCTGCCCCTCTAAGAGGGTAGCATTTATTTACATTAAAATAAACTATCTTTATCAATTTAAATCTAACCTGTCCAGATTATTTTATCTTAACATAATCCACTGCGTTAATCTAAATGTATACGTGAGAGGGTAGACTTGGATAGAAAATTATATTAAATTTCTGGTAGTCAGAGCATGGAGAGAACTCTAGGGTAGGCTCTAGCACAGTTTCCACTGCCACAGATTTTTTTTAGGTTACTAAATTGCTGGTAGTCAGAACGCGGAACTTTAAGATAAGCTTCAGCGCAGCTTCTACTCCTATAGAAATTTTTTTATTACTATTATATTTCTAAGAGTCAGCGCGCAAGCGTCGCTACATGTGAGCAATTTTAGTATCTATATTGCTCTTAATAAACAGAATACTGATTGTCTGGATTTTTGGCAGTGATTTCGGCATCGTTTCCAGTGTCATAGCGATTTTTTTTCCCTAACGGATTAGGCGTTGGAGTCCATACAGGTTATTTGAAGCGGCACGTCTCAATCCGTAATTTTAAAAAAAATTGTTGTTATTATTCTCCCTTTGTTTATGTAGTGTTGAATCTTAAGTTCGGAATCTATCTGCTGCTTTCAAGTTTTTTTCTTGGTAGCAGGTAGATTTCGATAGAAGATTTTATTAAATTTCAGGGGACTAATATAAAGCATTTTTTAGATTTTTTTGCAGGTTTCTTTAATATAAAACCATTATGAATGCTGAGGCAGAGTTCTAGATTCCTCCCCAATTTCAAGCCTTAATTCAAGCGGTGCAACAATTGCAACCGACTTCTTTACAAAAATCAGTAGATAATCTACAGTTTCCCACTTTCTCAGGGCTACCAAAAGAGGGCCCTGAAGAATTTATCAGACAAATGATTCTAGTAGCTACGTGCAAAAAAATGCCCATTGATAGTTGCATTCAAATTGCTCTGGCGCAGCTAATTGGGGCCGCAGCAAAGTACATCGCCAATATAATCGCACGGAATGAACCATTAACTTGGTCAAATTTTGTAAACAGATTTTTGAGTGCATTTGCAAGGGGGGAAACACAAATGATGCGTAGAAAGGAGCTGCAAAAGCTTAAGCTCAAAGGAAGAAGGGTCAAGGAATTTATAGGGCGTTATAGACAGTTGATCAACGGATTAGTTGATTCATCTCGCTCAGCGCAGCTACATTTCTTAATTCAGGCCCTGCCGGACAAATTAGCAGGTCAATTAAAGCTAAAACAAAACTTATCGGTGGAAGAAGCAATCACGTTTATAGAACGTTGATACCGAGCGCATGGTACGGTGGACTTACCTAAAGAGGAACCCATGCAAATTGATGCTATTAATACCAAAAACCAGGCAAGATTCAGTGGGAACAAGAGAAACATAAAGTGCTTTGCCTACGGTAAAATGGGTCACATAGCTAAATTTTGTGATCAGAAAGCGGATAAAGGTGCAAAGTCGCCACCGCCGCCGCCAATTAATTTTATACATAACGACACAAGAAATGCTCTGTTCGTGGTACAGCTGCTAATAAAAGGCAAAGTATGGAAAGCTTTAATTGATACGGATGCCCTTGAAAATTATATCAATGACCGTATGGCCCGGCAGTTAAAGTTGAAGGTTACGGACATAAGTCCCCAGAACAAGGTGGCCAAAGTGAGCCTTTTCGGATGGGCGTTCTGCTGATATTATCCAAATGGCCACATTAGTACCCATTAAAAGCGGAAAATACGAAGCCAAAGTGAGCCTTAATGTGGTATGTATAGAGAGTTTTCACATCAGATTGGGTATGCAATAAGCCTATCCAATTTAATTGGGACAACAAAATATGCGCGATAATAGAGCAAGTCAAGAAAATATGGTTGCCCCAGTGGAAGACAGATGGCGTCAATTTGATGTCAGCAGGAGAGCTGTGGCACATCCTTAACACACAACCCCATGTGCCACTTTTTGCTATTTTTGATCGTAAATGTTCGATACCCAATAGTGAATCTCATGGAGAAAATTTTCAGTTTCAGGAAGTCATAAAAGAATATCAGGGTGTATTTAAAGAGGAGCTCCCACCAGCACTGCCGCCCCGCAGGGGCACGCAACATGAAATTCCGATGGAACAATCATTTTGCCCTTTTAATTCACCGCTATACCCGCTATCTAAGGATGAGGAGCGGGAAGTGGAAAAAGTGATCGATGAATTATTAGACAAGCTTCTCATACGTCCGTCGACCTCCTCCTTTGCTTCACCTATATTGTTTGTAGTGAAGAAAGATTGAGGCCTTCGGATGTGTGTGGACTACCATAAGCTAAACACGATAACTAGAAATAATAATTACGCAATCCATCGAACCGATTTTCTTTTTCTTCATTTAGAAGGGACCAAATACTTGACCAAATTGGATGTGCTTCAAGCATATTATCAAATCAGAGTGAAACCATCCCACGTCAAGTGCACAGCCTTCAAAACATATGAATTTCGTGTAATGACCTTCGGGTTAAAAGGTGCCGTGTCCACCTTCACGAACGCTATTAACGAAGCGCTATGGGGAATATTAAATAAAGAGGCTTTAGTGTGTTTTGACGACATACTTTGTCCCTCTTAAAAGAACGCACCAGAAAGGTGTTACAGAGGCTACGACAATATCGATTCTTATTGAAACGCAGCAAGTGTATTTTTGGTGTAACTAGAATCGATTATTTAGGTTTCACCTTCTCTTACAAAGGGAAGCAATGTGAGAATAGGCTTATTAAAACCATTAGTGCTTGGGCACGACCGCGCAATATGAGGCAGTTAAGATCCTTTTTAGGCACTGCCCAATTTTATAGATTATTCATTCAAGATTATGCACAAATCACAGCCCCACTTTTTCACTTGGTGCAAAATGGAGGGCCTATTAAATGGGGGCAAGAGCAAAAGAAGGCATTCAAAGAATTGAAGCGATGCTTCGCTAATCCCCCTATCCTGAAAATCTTTGATGCATGGCGGGTGCCTTATATCCTATGCGACGCATCCAAGGAGGCTAAGGGGTGGTCGAAGTAGTATAGTAGCAAGCTGTTGCCTGTAGCGTATGATTCTAGGAGGTTCAGGAGAGAGGAGAGACAACTCTCCATTTATGCCCTTGCAGAAGCCTTTGTAGCTAGAACATGGAGGCATTATATTCAGCAAATACCGACTACAATATATACAGACAACCAGTCGGTATCACACCTGCTCTTCCAGCCCAAACTATCTAGGCTACAGGCAACAGTCCTGCAATATATCATGCACTATGATATTTCATTACAATATATTAAAATGGCAAATAATCTAGTAGCGGACGCGCTGTCACGACGATATGCGTCGAGAAAGAAATCTCTGGCTGAAAGCGAGAAGCAAAACATTCTGAAGAGCCTACCACTCATTCGGCCAATAGCAATTTGTCGCGGGCTTCGAAGGAGATCAATACAACCAATAGGGGTTATACTTCAACAGAAGAAATGGCGACGTGCTAGACCACACAAAGTGATGAATGGCCAAGTTTTGCTTCCAGACATCGAGAGCAGAGTGGGAATTGCAACAAGAAATTTGTATTGTCGAAAGTGTACATCTAAAATAAGATTACCTGATCAAGAAATTAATTCGGTTAGCTGCGCCATATTTGGAGAGGTCCATCAATTAAGAGCATTTAATATTTTTTTTCGATATTTCATTTTGAATTTTTACTGTATTAATGCAAAGCGTTTTCATGTTTTTGTTTTTACTTTATATTCACATTCAGATATTGTAAAATTTAATAAAAAAAAAAAAAAGAGATTCCGATCTACCCTGGGGATATCATTAGCTTATTTTGTAGCATAGCAGATACAAACATTTCCTGAAAAAATCCCCGATACATTTTGAATATAATCTGTGTGAATTTGAATATTTTGGAAACTGAGTTGGTGATGATGCGATGACTGAACGTTCGTTTCCAAGAATTATTAACAATGAACATAAAATGATGATGCAATGACAGGACATAGATAAGGCATGTTGGAGGCTAAGGAGTTATACGTATCTCCATTGAGCTCCTTAACAAACGTTTAGAAGCTTGGCGAAAATTTGTGTGTTTGGAAAGGAAAAAGAAAGAACGAGTATTGATCAGAGAACGTCTGCAACTAACAGATAAAAAGCTATCCAGGCGTTGGAAACATCTGAACAATGGGAGCTTCGTCAGAGCAGGAGAGTTTAAGAGCTTCTACGATAAGCGCAAGGGGAACTTTAAGAGAAAGCTGAGTCTAACGTAGCCAGTGATGCTCCCCGGTGATGAATATGGATATCATTTTAATTTGGGGCAGGAAAACAGGTTAAATAAAGTCCCGGTGATGCCGAGTTCTCAAGCAAAATGGGAAATATAAGTAGGATTATTAGGAATGATGGTTCCATTCCACCTCTGAGAATTATAAAACAAAATTGAATTTGTAAGAGTACACAGATTTCCTGTTGTTCAGACCTTTCTTAGAATTGGTAGTTTTTGAAGTTAAAATTTTCTTGAACATCTTGAAAAATGATCAGTAACTGGAGATAATGGAGAGTTAGCTGACTATTGAGAGAGAGTGACATGTGGCAGAGGAAGCAGTCCTTCGTTCGGGCGACAGTTGACGACAATACCGATAACAAAGCGTACGTGAACTCAGCACTTCAAATCAACAAGCATACTGAGTTACTGAAAACTAATTTATTATTTAACTTCTCGATGTTGTTCTGTTTAACCTACAACTGTAATTATCCCGGGCAGCGCTGGTTATCTAAGCTAGTGATAATATAAAGTAAATTTCATTATTAATAAAACTATTCAATAGTTAAATATTTGGGGGGGGGGAGAACGGAAGTATTTTTTATAAATGGAAATTCATTGTTATTAACTTGGTGTTCGATTAATGTTTCATTCAGGTGTTTATACAGGGTAATTCAAAATTCAATGTACAAAGTTTTAGTATGGGCGATTCTAAGCAAAAAAGTTCATATGAACATGGGTCCGAATTTGAATGATAATTGATATATGAACAGAAATAAAAATGCTGCTACCAAGATCAACAAGTTAATAACTCTGGTTCTGTAAAGCCTAGAATAATTAAATTTGGGAATAACAGGGTAACTAAAACTTCATCGAATTTTGACAAGAAGTTTCCGAGTTACTCATTCAAAATCATAACACGTGTTCACTTGTGAGTACAACCAGCACTTGTTACAGGTTTGCCTGCGTAATTCGGAAACTTCTTGTTGGAATTCGATAAAATTTTAACACCATACACAGTGTTATGTACCCTGTTAATTTTCCAAATTTCATTAATCTAGGCTTCAATTGAATTTTGAATCACCCTGTATAATTACAAAGTAAAAGGGTTGTCTGGAAAACAAGACTTTTCATCCCGTGGACTAGTCCGCTTATTAGGAGCTTTAGCTATAAGCTACTTCTAAGAATGCACCTTAGGTCTGCACAATAACTTGAAAAAGGATTAGCTTTCTCAAACTTGGACGATATGATCATCAAGTATCAACTTTTCAGGCTTTTTCATGCCCCCTGCCACTCGACTCGATTGCACGTGATTAACCAATGCCCATAAGAATACCAAGATAGTGGCATGTCAGATAAATATAAATTTATCAAGAATAAATATACTGTTACTTTGTGTTTACTGTTTAAGCATTGTTGACATGGATGGGTGAACGTGACTCAAAAGAGTCGAAAAAATTCCGCTACTTGGGATGTAAGGGTTGCTTTCAGGATATTTCCTTCTGTTTTCAACATTGTAATTATTACCTTCCAAATGTTAACTACTTCTTTAAATGCTTATCTAATAAACATGTTAAATTACCACTAGCATGCTCTCTTCTCATTGTGGAATTGTATCTACAAACGAAATTGTTATTAATTATGGGATTAGTAATGCTTTTGATGATTATATTTTATTTTAATCCAAAAAATAATTTCCAAACAAATGCGCTATTAATCGTTAAAGCAGGATTGTTACTTCGACTGCACCTGTTAAAAACAAAACTGTCATCATCATTCTCGAAGAACTGCTGGGAATGCTGTAGTGTAATGTATGCTGGGTTCTGTCTTTCGTGTCGAAGATAGATCTTGAATATAAATAGATTCTTTCATTCGATTTTTACTGGATTACATTTTGTGACCAAAAGTTTAGTTCGATTATTTCCTCATAAATAATGAAATGTGCCAAATATCACATGATAATGGCATATAAATTTTTTAAATAGCATCACACTTATCTGCTTCATAATATTAAGATATGGATCGTTCAAAAGAGCTCAGCAACATACAAAGTGGATCCTGAATAATCCCAGATCCGCGAACCCCGATCTCTATCCCATTGAAAAACTGCGGGATGAATTGGAACGTCAACTACGAGCCAGACCACGCCGTTCTTCATCCGTGACTGAACTAACAAGTAATCTGAGATAGGAATGGAAGGAAACTCTAGCTTCTTACTATCAAAACCTGGCAAATTGTTTTCCTTGGAAAGTGGAGGCTGTCATTAGAGCAAAATAAGGGGGTGCCACCAATTACTAATTCCTGATATCTGATAAATGCAACACAGAAATGCTAGTGTCCCTAAACTTTTGATCACATAGTGTATGTGATATTAAAATTCACTGTAACTTTCAATTTTCAGAAATTTTTCCCGCAGAAATGCTGCAGGAATAATCGCTGGGTAAATCTTTATTTTAAAATGGTAGGCGATAGTGAGTTGTCGATGAATGTGCAGTATTAAACTAAGAACTGTGTTACAATTATTTTTTATTACAGAAAAACAGAGAATTTATGTTTCCAATAGGTGTCAGAGTATATGCAAAAACAGGCATTTGTGTTGAAATCCATGCTAGTGAGTATTGGTTTACAATATAACTTTTCATTTTAAAGCAACTATTATCATTCAGTACAAATATTAATAATTTATGATAGGTGTTTTAAATTCAAAACATAACCATATTTTGACTCTCAATAACCATTCGCTTGACCGAAGTCTACGTCCAGTTGATTATGGAATGGTACGTACTTTAAAAAATTTCTAAGGATGGGGAGGAGTTACCTCACCAACGTTATTCATTTTCATGATTTTTTATTTGTTTCGGTTTTATAGCAACCCAAATGGGAAAAATATAATTTTGACCTATGGGGCAGGAATCTTTTCTTATTACTAAGTGTTCGGTAATACAAAATTGAGGATATTTACAATAAGTCTGACTGGTCGCTACCAAATCACATGCTACAGTTGGAAATGTTCCCAACTGGGCGACTCTGTGCTTCTTGGTTTTGGAACTATCGATAGTGACCAATTGAAACTGAAAAAGATATAAGAAAGTAACGCCAGTAGGCTGGGTGATCCAAAGCCTCCCGACTGAAACAGACCAGTTTTGCTTTCTACACCGCGAATAGAATGTGGAGGGGTTTGCTTTAATTTGTCACCTGGCTTTAATTTCTCCCAAAAGGTGAAAGGCACCCCTCCAAATTCCATTCGCAGTATATCTAACTGTATCTATTCACGGGTCTGCTGACGCTCTGTTTTCGGACTCATATGATAGCTGACGTCACATGTGTACTCTTAGGACAGTGGGCTGTTAATTCCTTTAATTACTGTGGTGTAATTAATTAATTAATTTTTTTTTGCCTTCTATTATCCTTGATTTTGGTGTCTCTATTGGGGTGGGGCCCTGTTTGATTACTTTTTTGATTGGGATTCCATCCTTGGGTGTGGTCACTCACCTGGCTGACGCCACCTTTTTTTGTTGGATCATGGGATTGCTGCCATATACAGGTGTTCAGAGGTAGAAAATTAATTAATTTTTGATTTGGGTGGGGCTTATACCCAGGTTGCTGGTGTTGATGGCAAGGGTCCTGGTTCTCAGGGATCCTGGTTGATTAAGTGAGTTTGCTTACTTAAACCTATGCCCCCAATCCGCTGTATATTTTAGGAAGGCATGCTAAATGAACTGGCGCCTCAGGATATTTTTGGTTAATTATTAATTATCTTTTCTTTCTAGCACAACCAAATTGTATTCAAAAATGCTATACACTATCTTCTTAATTACTATTCTGTTTCAAGGAGTATTGCTTGCTTTTTAATTTTCAGATAATTGGTGCATTGTCTCAATTAACAATTAACAACTCTGATCTAATGAATTAGTCAGTTGACAATTGACCTAACAAACTTCATAAATACAGTTGTGCACTGCAAAAGGTTTTTCTTTAATCACAGGATAAGGATGAAGCATTTTCTATTCCAGCTGGGTTTGATGGTGTGCATGATTTAGCTTTACAAATAAATCATTCTGAAAAAGAGACTGGTGAATGGTTAAGTGGTGTTCTTGCTTACACACTACATAAACCTGTTCGACATCATTATCCACGCCACCATATGCGAGTTTTTTCTCCATTCGACCAATTTCAAGTGGATCAGGTGGACCTATCGAGTCTGTCAAAACAGATAATGGGTAAAAACCTGCATTGATTGTTTCTCTCGATTTGCATGGGTTGTCCCACTAAAAACGAAGATAGGCTAGGTCCTTCAGAAAGTCTTTCAAAACATTTTCACTGATAGTCAGTTCCTCTAAAAGTGAACAGTGATAGAGGGAAAGAGTTTTTAAATAAACTTGTTTAAAAACTCAATATTCATTTCTTTGCAACCGAATCCGATGTAAAAGCAGCAACAACAGAAAATTTTAACCATACCTTAAAAGTGCGGATGTTTAAGTATTTTACGTATTCCAATACACGAAGGTACATCGATGTCTTACCTGCTAAGCTACAACAATCTTGTTCACAGATCACTGGGTATTGCAACAACTGAAGTTGATGATCGAAATGCCTCAGCTCTGTGGATGAAAATGCAGAAATATTATACAGCAGTTCCGCAAACAACCACGAGGCTGCAAATCGAAGATCACGTGCGTATTTCAAAAGTGAAAAACATATTCGATAAGGGTTATCTACCTAATTGGACTGAGGAAGTGTTTGAAGTTTCAAAAATCGTATTTCGGAAGCCAGTTGTGTATAAAAGATGCTGACATTGCCGAACAGGAGTTACAAAAGTTGAAAATTGCCAAAATCTTCAACATCGAGAGAATTATTCGAATGCAAACAAGGCGATGCGTTTGTGAAGCTTTTGTGAAATAGCAGGGTTACCTGGACATCATGAACAGCTGGGTTCAAGAGGCAGAACTTTTAAATGTTTAACAAGTTGAACACTGTGTCAGTTGTGATCATGAATCAACAACATGCATGAAAACATGGATTTCTACGTTACTTTACTTTCGAATACTGCTACAGATGAAAAAAATAGCCCAACACAACGCTCATTTTATTATGCGACTGCCGCGTACGCTACGTTTCCAAGGCCGATGAGAGGTTGCATTAAAAGAAACGCATTTCCCAGCTCTTTTCAAGAACATTACAACTGTAAACATTCCTTTTAAAATTGGTTTTAAGGTTGATAAAATTGAGGAAAAAATTGAATTCAACATTATAACACCTAATAAAAATGTGATGGTCTCGCCTTTCATACTTGAAGTTGAACTTGTTTTACAAGCATATTTAAATGACATCTTCTTTTACCACAACATCACTTCTTTGGAGCAAGCCATCACAATGAGTTTACTATCGAATGTAGGGATTCGCTTTAATACACAGGAATTCTGCAAGGTATTTAAATGTTAACCAAATACGTTTTTTGAGGAGCGTTTCTCTTCGTTTCCAGATTACAATGCACTATTTAAGTGGGTTTTGGCTTTTACAGTCACGTTAAGATATCCCAAGACCCCGCTCTCTATACCAAAAAGTTGTTGAATTTAAGAGCACCAAATTACGAAACATGTTGGAAGCCTTCAAATTTTTAAATGTTATCTGCATTTTTGTACTTAATTTTTATGTTAGCTTAATCAGCCAACTTGCGTACAAAAAAAATTCTTAGCTTTCCTGTGATTTTTTGGGACTCAAATCACTTGCTACAACAAAATGGGGAGAGGTAAAACAACCAGTAATGAAATACGCAATTTGATTGTTGACAAGTACTTACAGAAATATTCTACTCGCAAAATACGGAGGGTTAATTCAGATAAAATGAGACGATTTTAAACGCCGCGTATGACCTTGACGGAATGTGATTTGCATGACTCGTCCACTATTCATGGGGAGTAGCTTTGTATACACTTGTTGCTGTTATTTGGGACATTTCGTGCTGAAACATGGCTTCCAAAATCACAGCTTTTGTATATGTCTGGCCTTTCCGACGCTAACTTCAGTCTTTCATGCATTGTGGAATTATGCAAACGAAATGGTACTGTGGTATCCAAAGCTATTGTGGGTCGAATAATTAAAAAGAACAAATTGCGACCATCTAATGAACGTGGAGAGCAGAGAAGCAGACCAGAAACAAGCCCCAGCCAACACGCCCAGCTAAGGTGGTGCGAAAAATCCGGTCTGTAGTGCTGAAAGAAAATCCCCACACACAGAGAAGTCTAGCCCAAAGGAAAGGTATTTCACAGGCAGCAGTCTCCAGAATAATTCATGACAATCTTGGGCTGGAGCGACGTCATAAAGTGCGCAGTCACATACTGTCGGCCAGCCACGTGCAGGAACGATTCACCAACGCCAGAAAACTGTATGAAAACCACTTTGCAGTGGGTTGTCTCCTTGGATGAAGCTTGGGTGTAACTCGATGACATCAACAAACCCAGGGCAATTTACTATCGCGAAAGAGGGGGCAAGGCCAGGTCCGATTTTGTCCGAAGGTGCAAGAAAAAGTTTTCAAAGGGCTTCATGGTGGTTGCCAGATATTTCTCACGTGGACTGCTCACGATTCTTCGAGTTCCTGGAAACTGTAAAATTAGTGCACCTTACTTCCAAAGTAATGTAATGGGCCACATACACCGGCAGGATATCCCACGTCTGTACCATGGTGAGCAATCAAAGGTTTGGATCCACATGGACAAGGCATCAAGCCACACTGCCAAGTCATCTGTGGCTTACTACAGGAAGATGGAACAGGAGACGGGCATACGAGTTATTCCCTTCTCTCATGTACTTGTAAAATCTCCTGACGCATCACCGATGGATTTCAGTGGTTTTGGTCTCCTGAAACGACGGCTCGGAAGTAGCCGACCAAGAACCGTTGATGGACTATGGAAAGTGTGTCAGCAGGTGTGGAACGAACTTCCCATGGAGTCCCTCAAACTCAGCCTACTTCAGTGGAAATTACGGTGCCGGGTGATAGTCCAACAACGTCGCTCTCACATCGAACACATCCGATGGTGGCGCCATGGTATTACACCATCGTAACAGAACTGCAAAGTCGTCTCATTTTATCTGAATCAACCCTCCGTAGCTACTGAATTAAATATATGTCAAAGTGTAGTTGTTGAAGTCATTAAAAAATGGAGAGAAACAGGAAACTCAATGAAGCAATTAAGCAAACTGCTCGACCAAGGAAAACATCAAAAAGGCAAGACAAATTTCTCCCAAGAATATTACAGGGGAAACAACATGTCACCACATCTGAAATCACAACTGACTGCTGTGAAACAACAGGAGTAGATATCTCAAGGCGACGTCAGAAAGAACAATGTTACGGATTTCATACTGCAAAAGTCAAACCTCTACTGTCACGTCTCCAAATGGTAAAAAGGCTAAATTGAGCTAAACAACATCAATAATCTTCAGAAACGTGTAAAAGTGTTATCTTCAGTGATGAGTCTAAATTTACAGTTTGTTATGGTGAAGAAGGTAACCGTGTTATTCATAAGAAAGATGAAACATATAAGCCAGAATGTACAAGTGTCAAATTCTCTGACCCACTGATGGTGTGGGGTTGTATGAGTGCAAGAGGAGTTGGCCAATTAAAATTCATTGCAGTGACGGTTAATGCTCAAAAGTATTAGGATATATTGGAGGAATGTTTTTGTTACCTTCGTTGCCAGAATTAATGATAATGGTCAAGCAATATTTCAACAGGATGGAGCACCACACCGAGTTCGAACAACTATGGCGTGCTTTCAAGCTCATGACGTTGAACTGCTTAAAAATTGTCGACCAAACAGTTCCGATTTATCACCAATTGAAAATCTATGGCACATCCTGAAGAAAGACGGAAGTAACCACGGACCTGAGAGGAATTAAAATCTACCCTGACCAATCTCTGTGCGAAAATATTTGCTGGCCAATATGAGAAATTGATTTCCAGCATGCCAGATCGTTTGCATGCAGTAATTTCTGCTAAAGGTGTAAAGACTAAGTATTATTGGAAATTTTTGAAACACTAAGTCTGGGTGATTGGATATTTTTGAGGGACTAAAATTATGTTTAATGTTTTGTTATAATATTATGAATGGGTGAATTTTGTTGATATTTTTTTAAACTATTTTTACATATCTGAAATCTATTGCATTCTCTTCAGTTCATATTTTTCCCATTCAATTTGGAGCAAAATGACATCAAAAATAAAGATGATTGAAATTTTTTAATTGAAAAATGGAAGGAAAAATTCCCCGACCCGGATTCAAACCAGGAACCTTGACTATCATGGCCGATGCCTCTACCAATTGGGCTATCGCAGACACCACGGATAGCCAAGCTGTCTCAAGGTGTCTTAAAGACAACCAAGTTGTCTGTCCGTGGTGTCTGCGATAGCCCAATTGGTAGAGGCATCGGCCATGATAGTCGAGGTTCCTGGTTCGAATCCGGGTCGCGGAAGTTTTCTTTCCATTTTTCAATTGAAAAATCATTACCTATGCTTGGAGACGCTTCTCCAGTTAATAATTATTATTATTTACTTATGATTTAAATTGTCTAGTTATTGTACATTTTTGCAACTGGGTTGTACATAATCATACAAAGACTCTATTGTTAAGCGGATAGGCTATGCGGGATCCCCTTGTAAGTACAACAGGCTTTCTCGCAAGGTTCAGGAAGAGGTTAAAGCTCTACGCAAGGTCCTGGAGTGACAACTCGGTTTGGTATACTGTAAAGACCTTAAAGGGTAACAGACCTATCAACCTGCCGCCACTGCTTACTTCAGATGGCGGTGTTGTCACCAGTGATCGTGATAAGGCTCAACTGATCGCCGACTCCCTGGAAAAGCAATTTACCACGCCTTGTGAAGAAAATCCTGATAGTCGCTCAATTTACCACGACTTGTCAACGATGTGTGTAACTCCTATGGGCTAAAACAGCGAGTTCCTTCCCTTATGGAATCTATTAGCATTAATGAAATCTCCGACGTCACAAAGCGTCTTAAAACCAGGAAAGCATCAGGTATCGATTCTATTACAAACATTGTCCTCAAAAACTTGCCTTCTACTGTTATTTCGATTATTACCAGGATCATAAATGACTGCTGGAGACATGGATACTTCCCTGACAAGTGGAAGGAATCCGTCATCCTTACGATACCGAAACCTGGTCTAAACCCTGCTCTCGCAGTCAGCTACAGGCCCATCAGTTTATTACCTACGATATCAAAAGTTCTTGAACGCGTCATTCTAAGGAGGCTTAACGCTTTCTGTGAGGCCAACAATCTTATTCGTGAGGAGTAATTCGGTTTTCGCCCAGGTCACTCCTGCCAACTCCAAATCTGGAGGCTTGTTACTGATCTAAACACTCCTCTAAATTGCACTTACTTTTTTAGGTGTCCGGAAAGCTTTTGATCAGGTCTGGCATAACGGCCTGAGATACAAAATGATTACTTGTGGTGTTCTTGACGTTCTGATTGCTTTGTTTAGTTCCTTTCTGTCGGAAAGGATTTTTCGTGTCAAGTTGGCTGCTCCGTGTGTAACCCTTATGACATCAATGCTGGCGTCCCCCGGCTCTGTCCTAGGCCCTGCGTTGTTCAACTTTTTCGTTCAGGATTTCCCAACTTTTACAAAGTGCAATTTATACCTGTTTGCTGACGATGCGTCCATCATGACTAGTGCCCGCAATCCTGCTCGTGTTATGTCTCAGTTACAAAATGCTTTACATTAGTGTAAGAAATGGTTGACTAAATGGAGGTTAAACAAACGTTGATAAATGCAAAGCCATGTTCAATACATAAAAACTTAGGAAACCCCGAAGCCACTCTTCCTATCTGAAAAGAATCTCGAGTGGGTAAAAAACTATAAATACCTCGGAGTAGCGATTGATGCCAAGCTAAATTGGGGCTACCATCTCCTAACTGGCTTCTTTCCTAATTCAGCGTACTTCCCTTGGTTATTACCTGGACTCGTTTTTTTGTTTTTCCCTGCGCTGTTCGGTTGTCGACTGTCTATTTTTAAAACACTACCCGGCCTTTAATCGAGATCAGCGTGTATTGAATACCCGGCCTGTATTCAAGATTTTACGATGTTCCACTGGCTCTGTATACCTCCGTTCGCCATGAGTCGCTCGGATAACTGAACGGTTCATTGCTGAAAGTTAGTACTTCAATATACGGGATGTCGCCAGCTTAAGCAAGAGATATGATGAGGAAAATGACAACTTGTAGCCAGTTTTAAGTAAATTTTAATTTTTTTTCAATTGTAAACAAAAGGTAAAATTATAATAAATATAATAACAGTTTTACTGCTTTATTATTTACTCATAAAGACACAATTTTCCCAAGCACTTTAGACAATTAGTGACTTAAGTTGCCATGATTGGATAATTAATCAATAATTGATAGTAAACTAAAATACATAATCGGACTGTAAATGTTTAAATGCTTTCTCAATGAGAACTGACGTATCTGAATTAGAGTATGTGTCGTAAAAATTACGAGGTTTACCTTCAACATAATGCTGCAACTTATCTATCTAAGGTTGAAGGTATTGATTATGATTGAAGAAATGACTATATTTTCAGTGACGTGAAGAACTTCGTTACTGGATTTTCAAAGTAGATCGTTCTGTTGCCAATTTTTTTCATTTTGTTTTTTGGTTTTTACTTTAGATTGGATAAAAAAGTATTCACTTTAAAAAGTAGGTAAAACTTACAATAGGTACACATGTCCTAACTATTCTGGAACATAACTTAAATGGTGGTGAAAATTAAATTTTTGGTCCTTTGATCCGGGTCACCCACTAAGCAGTTAGCATTCCAGTTGTTGAAGAGGAATTCTCCATTTTGTGTGTAAACTGACTGCTCAATTGAAAGTGGACACCTGTAGTAGGGAACAGACGCTTTATTTACAGCTTGTCTAATCGTGCGTATTGTAACCTTTTGCCCTAAGCACAATTCATCCCAAAGATGTTCATTAGGGTTGAGGTCTGGACTCTGGGCGGGCCATAGAAGCTCCTGAACCTTTTTCTCAGAAAACCAGGCATTAACAACACCCTCGCACGGGCGTTATGACACGGCACATTGTTGCGCTGTAACACAAATGGCTCGTCACTGAAATCCTGTCACAACGTAGGATGCACGGAATAGTCTAGTAATTCCTGTTACTGCGTTGATGCCATATTACCCTCGATCACAACCAGCAGGCCAAGTCCAAACGAACGTGAGAAATGCGACCACACCATCACACCCTAACCACCATACTTTACTGTTAGGATGACACACACCCAGTTAGCAGTCGCTCGCCTGGACATCGCCACATTAAGTGCGCCCATCGGATTGGTAAAGTGTAAAGCGTGATTCATCACCCCACATGATGCTCTTCCAGCAGTCCTTCGACCAAGACCGTCGCTCTTTACACCAAGCCAGACGACGCTGGGCATTTACAGGGGTGATGTCAGGCTTCTGGGCAGCAGCCCGACCGGTATACCCTAAGACATGGAGCTCCTGACGAATCGTTATGGTGCTAACAGTTGTTCCTATTGCTTGCTTGAAGTTCTCCCGCCGTTGTTCCACTGGAACAGCCCTCTTCTGCCATAGCAACTGCTTCTGGACACACTATTGTCTATCGGTCAGCATGCGGGCTCGGCCTCCTCCATGATACCATGTTTCCATTCCTTCACATTTCCACTCACTTCAACATAATAGCATCCACAGTCGATTTTGGTAGGTTCAGTGTCGCTCTTAAGGCTCACTCTCTGGCTACTGATGTTGCAGCCTATGATATTCCACATTGAAATTCGCTCAGCTGCTTTGATGGTGGCATTATACTTCAGCACATGGTAAGACACCAAATGAATCCACCTGCACATGGTCTCGCTATATTATAACGAATATATTCAATTTATTGCCCGAATTTGTATAGGTTGTTCCATTACGGCAGTTGCCCACTTTCAATCGAGCAGTCAGTGTATTATTTAAGTAGGGTTCTTTCCACTGTCAAAGGAAAATTTTTATTGGTTTTCTGAGTCTTTAACCCCCGACAGTGATACTAGCTCCAAAAAAGTACCAACCACTCAAACAAATCCAAAAATTCGAAAAAAAATTGTAACAGAATCACCGATTTCTCGAATACAGTAATGATGCACTACATTAACATCATTATTGTAATTTAGTACAGTACCATGCATTCTCAACTGCCTTTATTCTCTGCTTTAGATGTTTATCACTTATGATGACAATGATGAAAATTTTCGTGAAACTTCTACTTGTGGCAGTAATTTCATAACTGGATCTTTGCTAAAGGTAAATTTTTAACCTAATTTATAATTATTTAGTGAATGTCTCGTAGTTAATTAAGTGGTCCATGTTACGTACTATAATTAATTAATGGCATGAAAGTTCTGTGCTTCAGTAAACGTTTTAATGTATCAGATATGCGTTTCGGTTATAAAACTATCTTCATTCAAATTAGTGGATTTTGTGCTGTAATTTATATGAAGGAGGGACCCTTCCTCCTAAATAATTGGTCGTAGAATGATCCAACCATATGGGAGGAAGGTTACAAAAATAGGATCAGACTTGGCGTCCCACTCACAATAATCCAAAGATTAATCAGTAATCCAAAGATGTAAGAAGTGATTTCCAATGAGTAATATGGTAATAGAAATGGTATCCTCCTTTTGCAGTGAATGGTTGAAGATAATCCAATCTTGTGGTAGGAGGGTTACAGCAAAGTAAACAAATAACATAACAGGTACAATTTCCAGAAAATGTAAACATGACAAATATAATAGTTGTTATATGTTAATTCAAATCCACCAAAAAACAGAACGAGTATTGGTCAGTGAAGTTAAAATGTTATCCTGGCGACGGAAACATATGAATTAGTGTCCGGTATTTGTGTGGAAAACAGCGATGTTCTAATATATCGACGGTTTAACAACTCATCGATTAATCGTCAAAAAACATCGAATGACTGTCAAAAAAATAGATAAAAGCACAAATTCACTTTCCTCCGCTTATAGCAGCACGACATAAACTGTGGAAGACATTTCATTTGCCTTTGTTCAATATAAATTACGAATATTTTTTATGATACGTTAGAAGTACATGTACTTTCTTCCCCTATTAACCATCCTCCATTGATCAGACTTATCGAGTTGATGGCTACTACAAAGATCAGCCTCTTCCGACCTAGAAAGAAAGCAAAGCCGTGTCATTGAGCTTGTTAGTTAATTTAAATAGTAAGAAAGCTACGGCAGTCCAAAAGAGACAAAATTACCATGCTATCGGGGTCCTGTTATGAAACCACGCTTCCAGAAAATTTAGTTAAAATTGTTGAAGTCTTTAAAACTTTGAAATAGGTTTACCTATTGTTACCCGCTTTGTTAGTTTTGAAGAGAAAGTATCTTCTGGAGTAATTCAGTCTTAGGACTGTAGGAGAACCATAATGTTTAAACTGTTTTATAATGTTCGAAATATCTTCGATTTATCTTTATTTAAATGTAAATTTTATTTTTAATTTCGACAAACTGAGGGCGAAAGAGGTAGCCAAAGCACCTCCAGTGATGTTGATTAAATGTTAAATTAAATGATGTGCAGACTTTTTGAAAGACAACTGAGCATTCAAAGAAGTTTACTGAATTTTAATTAAAGCCTGTACTAGAGAAAAGACATATTTTTGTAATATAGAGATTTAAGTTAATCCTACAGCAAATAGAATAAAGCACCAGGTAAATTTTTGTTCGACGTCCCTGAGTCAACTGTAATTTATTTCTGAAGGGGTGAGATTTTCTTAACACTAACTGTACAGTTCTCCAAGACAATGGTGTTAACTGACGTTCTGCTTTTTCGGGCATAACAAGTAGCTTCGGTAATTTAAATAATTATCCATGGCACGAATAACTGCGAATTATATACTTTTAATGTTCCTAATGTCCTTCTTAATTTATATAAAAATGTGTAAAAAAATTACTTTCTTTATTGTATTTCGTAAATGATTATAAATTAATAATTTATGGATAGGTAAGTTTCGAAACGGAGATAAATAATATATTTATTAATAATTTTCCTAGTATATTCGATTAAACAGACCAATGAGACCTTGCAGTAGCAATGAGGCTCACAATTTGTGCTTAAAGAATTGCAGAAAGAAAGCACGAGCAAAAGTTCATTGCAGGTACGTGAAACATTATTTCTACAAATGAATAATTCAATAATTTAATTTTTATATTTTTAGAAATACATAGTTTAATTCATTTCTTTCTACACATTTTTTATAATTTTCAACGAAAAATGAACAACAACAACTATACAAGTGCGCATGCTCAAAAAAATCCCAACATGCCCTGCATTCAAGTTTTAACCTTATCTCGCCAATCGTTCAAAAATTATCAAGTGTTTTTTTCATATAGCTTTATAATTGTCATTCTGTATGATTTCATTTAATTTTGTTTATATAATTGATGATTAGTTTATCCGAGATTGTTCAATTTCCTTAATATATTATGTATTTTAACAACAACCTAATTTTCATTCATTTTACAATTTTTGTTGGTTTCGAAGTTTAAAATAAAGGTCGGTTTTGAAGAGCCATGAAACTGTCAGATAAGCAGCAGAAGTTCGTCATTTGTTACAAGTCAAGCTCTAAGGCTGTTTTCATTGCAATACCCCAAAATTTGGTCTTTGATATCATGCTGCACACCTTGGTTTACCATCCGGACGAATCACCGATTTCATTCATGATACGTATGAATTCCATAGCTGTAGTACCGCTTGTGTTCCCTCAAAATTTCGGGATTACTCCTGCATACACAGGGAACCAGAGTAGCTCTCCTTCTCTGGCCATCGACATTCCATCTCCCTCTGTTGCAGCCATGCGTCAGGTTTATGAAAAGGAATATCATTGGCACCCTGCATGTGATTAAATGTGTTCACTAAGTCACGGCACCTGTATGAGACACCACTGTCTGCGAAATCATGTGAACATGTACCATGTTTACCACACTACTATCGTAATTAATATCCACGACAGCGTACAGAAACAATACGCAGCTCCCACTCCCTCACTCGAATCGATCCTGGACACATACAATCCAGGTGAACACTCCTCGACCAATTATCATCAAATTGCCAGCAAGACTACCCTTCCCTTGATAAGTTATATGCAGTGTTGCCAAGTGTAAAACGAGATTTGTCACTAAAACGATCACAAAAAGTCATTAAAAAGCGCTCAAAAGACAGTAAATAAAAGATTTTATGTTAGTTTATTAAAAAAAATTAATATTTTTAATTCGCATCTTTATTAGTATTATAGGCGCAACATGGAACACACAAAAATGGACATTAAACACAATCAAATGAAATTTGTTTTATTTAAGCAAACATTACAAAAATAGTCGGTTTAAGCAAACATTTGTCCTAAGGTATTCATTAACAAAGCATGTCTCTATAAATAATTAATTTAAGTGTTTAAATACATCACATTCGTCTGCATTATCATCTTTAACTTTTTTTCTGATGTGATTGCACATTTCTTGATTGTATTTTCTTTTCATATCTTGTGCGGGTACGAAACTATAGCAGTGTTTATCTTGTCTTCTAAAGCCTTGCTTCTCGACTTGGATTTTACACAAGAAAATGCTCTCTCTACTTTTTATATCTCCCAGACCACAGCCTATAGGTGTTTTTCAAAACTCGAGATCTCAATGGGCGGAGCAAAAAAAATCTACAACGTCATCAAAAACGTCACCGTTTAGCTCGAGTTTTGAAACAGCAACTCGAGAGAGATCAAGCGTCATCGAAATCTATTCATGGCGCTTCGATTTTATGGTAATCATACATTTGCTACATTTGAACAATTTCTTCATTAGGTCTGTTTATTTAAATATTTTCAATAATAATTAGATAACATTAAAAAAGAATAAGTAATATAAAGAATTAAATATTAAAAAGGAGAATACAAAGAATTATTATAATACAAAAATAAGAAAAATGGTTTGCAGGATTGCACGGTTTTTAGCCAGAATCTCACGTTTTTAGCCAAATTTAAAATATTCAAACATGGCATATAATCGAAGCGATAAATTTATGGTTATTATTATACAGGCCGGGTATTCAATACACGCCGATCTCGATTAAAGGCCGGGTGGTGTTTTAAAAACAGACAATCGACAATCGAACGGCGCAGGGAAAAAACAAAAAACGAGAGATCCGGAAGCCATGCTTCCACTGCCATACTCGTCCAGGTAATAGCCAAGGGAAGTACACTGAATTAGGAAACAAGCCAGTTAGGAGATGGTAGCCCCAATTTAGCTTGGCATCAATCGCTACTCCGAGGTATTTATAGTTTTTTACCCACTCGAGATCCTTTCCAGATAGGAAGAGTGGCTTCGGGGGTTTTCAAAGTTTTTATGTAATGAACATGGCTTTCCACTTATCAACGTTTAGGTTTAACCTCCATTTGGCAAACCATTTCTTACACTAATGTAAAGCATTTTGTAACTGAGACAACATGAGCAGGATTGCGGGCACTAGTCATGATGGACGCATCGTCAGCAAACAGGTATAAATTGCACTTTGTAAAATTGAGAAATCCTGAACGAAAAAGCTGAACAACGCAGGGCTTAGGACAGAGCCTTGGGGGACGCCAGCATTGATGTCACAAGGGTTACACACGGAGCAACCAACTTGACACGTAAAGTCCTTTCCGACAGAAAGGAACTAAACAAAGCAATCAGAACGTCAAGAAAACCACAAGTAATCATTTTGTATCCCAGGCCGTTATGCCAGACCTGATCAAAAACTTTCCGGACATCTAAAAAAGTAAGACCACCGTACTTAGCACAATTTAGAGGAGTGTTTAGATCAGCAACAAGCTTCCAGATTTGGAGTTGGCAGGAGTGACCTGGGCGAAAACCGAATTACTCCTCACAAATAAGATTGCTGGCCTCACAGAAAGCGTTAAGCCTCCTTAGAATGACGCTTAACAATAGAGTCTTTGTATGATTATGTACAACACAGTTGCAAAAATATACAATGGAGTGGTAAATTGTTTTTCCAGGGAGTCAGCGATCAGTTGAGCTTTGTCTTGATCACTGGTGACAGTATTGTCATCTGTGGTAAGCAGCGGCGGCAAATTGATGGGCCTGTTTCCTTTTAGAGCCCTTACAGTACCCCAGAGCGAGTTGTCCTGGACTGACAGGGACTTTAGCTTTTCGCTTCATCTTTAATTACGTAAAGATTTAACCTTTGATAACACGAGTAACAGAACTGATATCTTCATTGTCAATAACCTCCTTATATGGAATGCTGTTTTCTCTAATGATATCCCTGAAGAGTTTCCAGTCTTGTTTGAAGCGAACCCCAATCTTAACATCGATGTTTAAGCCTTCAAAGATAAGCATCACTGAACGGTGGTCAGAGGATAAGTCGTCGACTGTGAATATATTATAGTGCTTGAGAAATCCTTTAAGAACTACAACGTCCAGCACGTCGCTAACAGGAGAGTGGTCGCAGTAGTCCGTGTCATCAAGGGGTCCAGCAACAAAGGTGTCAATATCGTTTAGAGTATATCCATAGAGGATATTGCCAGTTTGGTTGGAGCATTTGTAATTCCATGCAGGGTGCTTAGCATAAAGTCTCTCGCCATAAGCACTGGAACGCGTCCAGATAGAAGCTCATCAAGCTCGCACGGTCCTAGCTTATGCCTAGGTGAATTATACACAGAGGTAAATTTAATTTCGCCTGCGTCAGCGTCATTTATCATCACGGAAACAGCTCTAGCATGAATAAACACTCTTCCATATATATGTAGAAGATTATCTGTATGTTACCTAGTTGCTTGTAGGCTTACCAATCAGAACTGAGTCAACTCTTTCTGATTAGTGATTCGTTTTTCATATAATCGGCAGTGTCGTCCAATGTTGCCAGATGTAGCATTTTTGATGGTACGGTAGCATATTTGAGGTCTAAAAAAAGATCGTAGCATAATTGAAATTGTTGCATTTTTTAGCAACTTGGTGATTTTGTAGCACTTATGTAGCACTTTTGACTATATCCAGATACATGATAGGTCACCAACCATGATCTGGAGTCACCATTAGTACAATACTTGCATATTACAAAGCTCTTTAAGCGAAATTCATATTGCATTGATTAGTCAATGGTGACTGATAATAACTGGTTACTTTCTGGGCGAGTATGGCGGTCGTTACATTCCGGGCCCTCGTTACATTTTCCCCCTGCGCTGTTCGACTGTCGATTGTCGGAAATCTCTGCATGAAATTCAATCGAGGCCCACTACTGCTACTGTACCGCACGACGGCTTCACTCGACGGATGATTGCCCATCATCAGTAAAGAGGCCATTAAACGTCAATTCAGGCAGAAATTTTATACTTTTGGCACTGACCTCTCGGATTTTAATAAAATTTGGTATACACAATTGCCTTAGGGAGTTGGTAATGAATGCCAAATGTTATTATTTATTTTTTATTTTTATGGAAGTTACAGACATTTAAAATTTGCGAAATTTGAGTGCGGGCTTTGTGTTCTTCGAAATCTGCGAAATGATGTCTCCCTTTTATGGTGTGACTCTATTCCAACCATTCGAATAGGATATTCCTCCGTGTCCCACCCAATACGCTATGGCTAAGTTCTTGCCGGCCGTATGAAGTACTGTAACTTCGATTGTACCGGGTGTTCAGAGCTCGCTAGCGAGAATTCTATTACGCCAAATGTAGTACATTTTGGTGTATATACTTAGTGGATCCTGCAGTTTCGATTTCTGCAAAAAAAAAAAAGTACTAAAAGTCGCCATAGCGGGCGCTTATTTCAAGAAAACAATGAATACCTAATTGTCAAATGAACAAATACCGTACAAACCGACTTTATTAACAACAATAAACAATGTTTTATTTTTAATTACAAATGTGTTTCAATATGACCACCAGTGTGCTGTTCCAATAGCTGCATGCGGTACACGAAATTTTCTAAGGCAGCTCGCAGCATATCTGCATTAATCAGTCTGATATGTAACGTTATTTGATCCTTTAAGGTTGAGAGGTCAGGAAAACATGTGCTTGATACACAAGGCTTTTCAAATATCCCCATAACCAAAAATCACAAGGGTTGAGATTAGGCGACCTGGGTGGCCATACCATGGGAAATGCACGATTAATTATTCTGTTGTCTGAAAAACGTTCTCGCAAGATCTGCTGCATCTGACGTCCGACTGTGCGGTGGCGCACCATCCTGCATGAAAATGGTAGAATCAAGACAACCCTTTTCCTGCTATCGTGGTATCACAAAATTCTCAAGCATATCGGCATACCTGGCAGAATTGACGGAACAAGTCACCGGTCCACGGGGACGGATTTCTTCAAAAAAGTACAGGCCGATGATGAAAGAAGCAGTAAAGCCGCACCATACTGTTAGTTTCGGTGAATGCATAGGAGTTGGCAGACACGCTTGTGGATTTGATGCAGCCCAAATACGGCAGTTGTGGGTATTGATATCACCATTCAAATAAAAATGTGCCTCATCTCTCCATAAAATTTGCCATGGCCATGCATCATGCACTTCCAAACGTGCTAAAAATCTCAACGAAAAGTCAGTTCATCTCCAGGAAGCAATTGTTGAACAGGTGTGAGTTTATAGGGATAAAATGTCAATATCTTATGTAATATTTTCCTCACCGTCGAATATGGGATATCTGTTTGGCGTGCTATTGCGTGTGCACTGCTGGTATCCTGCACAGTAGTCATCTCCTGTTCCACAACGTGTTGCTGCCTGATTCCTTTGCGTCCCCGGCCTGGTTGCACTCCTAGAGTTCCGGTAGATTCAAATCGTTCAATCATTTTCCTTAAGTTAGTTATGCTCATCGGTCCTCTTCGTAACGTTTTCAATCGCCGGAATTCACGAAGGGCAGCACTTGCATTGTCGCTCTTCGGATAAAACAACTTGACTAATAACGCCCGGTGAGGCAGAGTAAGCGTCGTCGTCAGGCCATTCGTTCGTGAATGATGGGAAATCCTCAGCCTTGCTCATGATTGCTCAACACGGGACGCGCTTATGCAAATGTATTCATTGTTTTCTTGAAATAAGCGCCCCCTATGACGACTTTTGGTACTATATTTTTTTGCAGAAATCGAAACTGCATGTTCCACTAAGTATATACACCAAAATGTACTGCAGTTGGCCTAATAGAATTCCGCTAGCGAGCTCTGAACACCTCATGTTATTTCTTGCCCAGCCGGTATTTTACTTTGAAAAATGTGATTGGTGTCATATGAAAGCTCTTTAACTGTAGATTCTAGATGAAATTTTTAAAATTATATTACGCATGCGCAAATATTTGAATTTAATAAAAATATTTTATTTATGCAAGTATCTCAAAAGGTGTTTTTTTTTCGTTAAAAAATTATTAATATCTTAAACATACTTTCATAAAAACAATACAAAAAATTCAAAACCGTGTTTTGCTCCGTTTTTAAGATACTAATTTTTAAAGCTCAAATTCCACACTATAAGACATCCGTTTGTATGTTACCGTTCTTCAGATGGACAAGGCATCCTAAGAAATAGGGGCCGCAAATTTTGCCTCGCAAGGGTTCTTTAACGTGCACCCGGCAAACGACTACACGGGACCAACGGCTTTACTTCCCTTCCGAAGGAAGTGCGTGATCTCAGGATTTCCCTGGCCAGGATCGAACCCGCGTACTCGGGCATCAGAGGCGATCACGCAACCGCTGAGCCACCGAGGCCGATCCTTTCAATGTGAACTCATTAAGTTTTTAAAAAAAAATTCAATAATTGTAGAGAAGATACGAGGGTTGATCGAAAAGTAATGCCTCCATGGCTATTACTTTTATAATTGTTAACCGATTTTCAAAATTCTTTTTGTGTCTGATACTTACATTTGTCCTCTATGTAATGCACTATTCACTTTTCGACATTATCCCCATCCCTTACCATGCACTGCATCAACGTGCGACCACTCGGGTGAATCCGTCGGAGAGGAAGTCCGGGGTTGTTGTTGACACCAGGATTGAATGGCAGCTTTGGACCATCATCTGCAGCACGATAACGCTCGCCCGCAAAGTATCGCTACACACAAGAGGTGTTGCAGCGCCTACAGTTCAAAGATGAAAAATTGCCGTTCAAAGATGAAAGATCTTGCACCTTGCGACTTTCACCACTTTCCAAAGAAGAAAAAGTACCTTAAGGGACATTCAATCCCTGATGACGATATAAAAGTTCATTCAATCCCTGCATGACGATCAATTGCACGTTGTGAAACACTCTGCTCAATATGGCTGGTGAGATTTGCTGAACTTCAGTTGTGATTTCCTCCTTCAGCTCAGGCAAAGTGTGCGGATTGTTTGCATACACTTTACCTTTCAAGACACCCCAAAGGAAGAAATCGAGAGGTGTGTGGTCCGGCGAGCGTGCAGGTCAGATGCCACGCGAGATGATTCGATCAGCAAAGACGTCCTGCAGAAAGTATATTGAAGTGTGTGCAGTACTCGTTTCCATGCACTACTGCACACTAACTTTTGAATCACCCTGTATAATGAAGCCTGTATCTACTTCAGCTGCCTCAGCAATTATTCTTGTCCTTCAGGGTAACTCAGAACTGACTAACTCCGCAGAAGTGCAAAGTAAATATATTTTATTTATTACTAACAATTCGATATCATAATTCATATTTATATTTTCTTATTAAATTATCTTCTTATTTAACAGCTGCTCAATACTTTTCTGTCTTCTGAAAAAAAAAATCTGAAGTTCTAAGAAACATTTTTCCTATTCATATAATTATTATTGTAATGCTACTATTGATTTTATTTTTTCGTGTAATTATAATGAATAATACTATTGATATAAATAATAAAACGTAAATAAATGAATGGTCCCAAGGTTACACGCTTTCTCTTCCCTGTACGAGTAGTCAAGTCCCTACTACCTGACTCCCGCTGCTTGGAGCTCAAGCTTTAAAAATTAATATCTTCAAATCGGAGCAAAACACAGTTTTGAATTTTTTGTATTGTTTTTATGAAAGTATGTGTAAGATTTTAATAATTTTATAACGAAAAAAAATACCCACCTTTTGAGATAATTGCATAAATATTTTTATTAAATTCAAATATTTGCGCATGCGTAATATAATTTTAAAAATTTCATATGGAATCTACAGTTAAAGAGCTTTCATATGTCACCAATCACATCTTTCTAAGTAAAATACAACCGAAGTTACAGTACTTCATATGTAAGGCCCCCACTCAAATTTCGCAAATTTTAAATGTCCGTAACTTCCATAAAAACAAAAAAAAAATACTAATATTTGGCATTCATTACCAACTCCCTAGGGCAATTGTGTATACCATATTTCATTAAAATCCGAGAGGTCAGTGCCAATGCCTGCCTGAACTGATGTGGAATTACCCAAAGGAAAGATCATGCCATCACGTGATTATTTATTTATATATTTTTGAGAGACTATTTTTGTCTTTCCTCAGTTAACAAAAATAACAATGACCACGTAAAAGGATATTTTCATCTGTGATATTGATAAAAAATAAAAAACGCAATAGACTTTCTGCAGAAGCCATACCACACCTTATAACAGTTCATGCACATCATTTACACTGAAATTTTATCACGTTTTAATAATGATATGTATCAAAATATTAGTGAAAATGAAACTTTTGAATGTATGAATGCAAATATTTGGATGTATATATGAAACTTTGTTATTATTAAAAGTTTACGTTGTATGTACTGGTTTATTTCTTTTGTGTTTGGCAATCACAGTTTTAATTTATGATAAGCTTATATATAGCATGAGGCGTAGAATAATTGAGATGGGTTTGTAGCATAAAGTTGCATAATTGAGATGTCATTGTAGCATTTTCCGGCAACACTACTGTAGTCCTGCTTCTTTGTAGTCGTTTCATAGTTCTGATGATGAGATTAGACCTCGAAACGCGTTGACTTCGCTATAAACGCTACCACATTGCTATTCCTGGGCCATATTTTTAATGGGAGATAAATCATTCCCTCATATTCTCCTCATATTCACTGAACCGGATATCTCTCCTCGGTGATCAATGAGTTTACGAATGCGCCCGAAGTGTTCCGTCCGATGTATGTTTTTCACTAAATTCCCGTTTGTTTTTACAATGTGTTCGGCGACATTAAAAATTATAAGGAAATTAGTTGGCTTGCGGCAAGTTATATTACAACTTTGTTATAAATCAGAAAGGAATGGAAAAGTTAAAAATTAATATTTCAGCGTTAAAAAATAAACATTTCTTTAAAAAACAATTATGATATACACTACCCTAACAAAAGTCATGTACATATTTTATTATCTTGTTGGTCCACTTTTGCTGTTATCACATCTTCTATTCACACGTTTTTGATACGTTTCGACAGGTAATTTTCGCCATTCTGTTATTAGTATCTTGGACAGTTCGGTCACGGATTTCGGGCGTCCCGCACATGCGCGCAATCAACGTTCCAACACGTCCCACAGATGTTCGATAGAGTTCAGATCGGGGCTCTGTGCAGGCCAGTCAAGTTCTCGAACCCCCTTTTCATCAAACCATGTGCCTACAGCCCTTGCTTTACGGCTATGTGCGTTAACGTGCTGAAACGGAAAAGGGACATTGCGAAAGCGATGCTAGAGAAATGGGTGTGCTGCAATGTCCAAAATGTCTTAGTAAAACTCTGCGTTTAGATGTCCGTCCACAGAAACGATTGTACCCAACCCTTACCATGAAAAGCACCCCCACACTATCAATGACCCTCCGTCGAACTTCACCGTGGGCACAACACAGCTTGGCAGATAACATTCACCATACCCAAACCCGTCCATACGATTGCCATACGAATGGTGTAGCGGGAGTCATCACTCCATTCAACCATTCGCCATTGATCCAGAGTCCAATGTCGTCGCTCTTTACACAATTGCAATCTCCTCGCTGCGTTGCTGATGCTGATGTGAGGTTTGTGAGCTGCCACTCTGCCAGAAAAACCCATTGCATGCAGTTCCCTGCGAACAGTCAGGGTGCTTACAATTGTCCCCGTCGACTCTATGAAGGATCTTGTCAGTCCATCAAGCGATATGTGACGATTTGCAGTGACCACTTTACGAAGAGCCCTTTGGTCTCTGGCCGACATGATCTTGGGTCTTCCAGTCCTAGGCGGAACACTTGCGGTGCCTTTCTCTTTCCAAGCCCGGGTGACGTTGTGAACGGTCGATTTCGAGATGTTTAGGAGGGTTGACGTCTCTAAAATTTTGCCTGCGAGATAGCATCCAACAATTGTTCCTCTTTGGAAGTTTGAAAACTCTTCTCTTTGAGACATTCTTACAGCATTCACGCAAGCATCATCTCATAATGGCATACTCTCTGTTATGTAGTGCTGGGAAGAATGCCAACAGTGAAATTGCAAAGGAATGTCCCATTTTCATGCAAATTAGGGTTGTCCCATGACTTTTGATAGGGTAATGTATTATTATATTACCACATAAGTTTGCATCCCTTCCCATATCCCGTCCGATTTTCAAGTTGAAATATCTGGTCAACTTCTTTCAATATTAGGACCGTGGAATTCTGTCCCATTTCATAGAATTATCTATTATCTTTCCATCTATCTTTGATTGGCTGCTTTTGTTCAGCTCAACCAATGGGAATAATTTTAGCCATTTCCCCCGAACTTTCCTTCCTTTTAGTAGCCTACTCTATTGTCAATTTATACTGAATTTCGCCGTTAAGAATAGGACATCAGCCTTCGAATACGCATTCGGCCTTTTCATCTCGGATGTCATTGTGGTTACTGTTTTCCCTTCATGTATACTTTTTTTCTAATGTTTGAGTTTAGATGATAAGTAATGTAGTAATTAGATGTCTTTTATTCTTTGTATTTAATGATTTGTTTTTGTATTTTTGTTCTTAGTCTACCTTTTATGGAAGTACCTGCAAATATTCCCTCTTGTGCAACATCTTTGAATGCCAAAGAAGCCCAAGATAAATTTACTAGAGCCAAAGATCTGTGTCAATGTCCCGAAAAATGTAATCAAATAATTTTTCGAGAAAATATACAATGCACTAATTTTTTATCGGTTTCTTTGACTGAACTATATGTAATAAGTAAACCTGACGAAAATTTGATGATAATGAGAGAATCACAGGCTTATTCATTTATGAAATTACTGTGCGATATAGGTAATTTAATGGGAATAACTTCAGGTTTTTGTATATTATCCCTTGTTTTTGAGGGATTTCATTGTTGTGTGTATAAAAATTCATTTGAACCCAAAACTCCTTTAAAGTTTTGAAGTAAAATGATAGCGTTTAATTCGCAACATCTAAATCAGCTCATGTCAGGTAATTTATTCAATGCATTTTGTTATTCCAATATTATGTTGATTTATCCGTTTTGATTAAGAAACGGAAAACTTTTCCGCTTTGGTTTCCAGTGTATCAAATCAATTATATTCATATTGTTTCTTACAAGCTATAATATGAAACAGTTAGCTTCTATATAACATTTCCCAGTTTTGAATAGTTCTTTTGAAGTTTTCCAAAAATTAACATTGTAAATATCTAGAAAGGCACTAAACTGATTATCACCCGAATTTTTATGCAACTTTAATATTATTAAAACAGTTTGAATATACAATTCAACCATTTGCAACAAGAAATCTGAAGTTCAATAATATTTTATGACATCCTTGGTCGGGGATGAAACCACTCATCTTAAAGTATTCACTAGATTTATCTAGCATCTACAAAATATTTCTTTTGCAGTTCTCGCATCCCACGTGTTTCGTTGTTCATTTACATTAATAGGGAACATCATGGAGTCAATAAAATTCCTAACCGAAACTACTACATCTATAGGAACATCTATATCCAACAAGAAATTAAGCCTCCCGAGGAAAGTGGTGAAAGCCTTCACTCAGTTCATCTATTTTTATCCCTTCATCTGCATTTATTTAACTTTCCAATTTTTTTTTTTCATCTAAAAATTGATTTTCTAGAACTCAATATTTAGAAATTATTAATGAACTCTATCTTCTTTCCTTTCTCATCATTTTCGATCGAATGATATATTATACACCATACACTATCTAGCCATATAGATTTTAGACATTGTGTCGAACATCTAGAAAAATATTTGACGAATTATCTTGAAACTTCATTGGTGTAAAGTGCATGTTACACCTCATTTATTTAAGCGAAGACAAATAGAGGTCTAGCAACAAAGTGAACCAAAAAATAATGTTTGGAATCAGCCTGTAAAAAATGATACTTGAAATCAGTGGTGTGCTGGAGCCGGCTCGCACCGGCTCGCGCGAGCCGGTTGTTGAACTTCTTAAGATTTTGCGAGTCGGTTGTTGAACTTCGTAATATTTTCCGAACCGTTTGTTGAATTTCAACAAAGACATGAAAAATTATTATTATTTTTTATACTTTAATTCATGTATACAGGGTGTATCTGAACGATCTGTACAAACTTGGAGGAGAGGTAGTATGGGTGATTCTAAACAATAACTGAGATATGAACAGAAATATGAACAGAAATAAAAATGCCGCTACCAAGATCAACAAGTAAATAACTCAAGTTCTGTAACATCTAGAAAGGTGAATTTTGGTAAAACAACAGGGTACATAAAACTGTGTGGACTGTTAATATTTGATAGAATTCCAATGAATAGTTTCCGAGTTACGCAGTCAAAAACGTAACATGTGCTGGTTAGTACTCCCATGTGAGCATGGGTTACGATGTTGAACGCGTAATTCTGAAACTACTGGCTGGAATTTGATCAACTTTTAACGGTACACACAGTTTTATATACCCTGTAGTTTTACTAAAATTCATCATTTTAGATGTTACAGAACTTGAGTTATTAACTTATCGATCTTGGTGGCGGCATTTTTATTTCTGTTCATATCTCAGTTAGCGTTCAAGTTCGGACCTATGTTCATATGAACTTTTTTGCTTAGAATCACCCTCGAAGTTTGTACAGTCCGTTCAGATACATTCTGCATATTGTTAGGAGGAAAAAACCCAGAGATTTTAGTCAAAAAATTCCATCGCGCATAATGTAACACTGCAACTAAGAGACAACTAAGGGGTCCGTCATATAGAAAATTCTCGTACACCGTCCCACAAATCTTACAAATCTGTAAAAAAAATCTCAAAAATTATTGCAGATTTGAAGTCTCAATTCTGATATCCGGTAACAACTTCCGGTTCCGGGCTGAAATATTTCAGTAACCACTTCCAGTTCCAATTGAGTAGTCGTGGAGCCGGTTGTTAAACATTTGCCAGCACACCACTGCTTGAAATGCTTTGTAGCTGTAGCATACGATTATGAGGCTTCTTTTACATATCTCTATTCATTATGAGATCGCTGCTTCATCAGACTCATGTCTTTACCATATCTTGGAAATAAAAGCCGAAACTAGTCCTTCTTACCTTCAACTGTGTTTTATTGTCAAGCATCCATTCATTTCGTTGAGGTTGTGAAAACAGTCTTATTTTATCTTATCGTCTTTTTACATCTTTCTTTAATAAGTTACAATCCAGTTTTATTGCATAAAAGGAAGATTCAAACTTAATCTATATACCACGAAAGAATTCCTACTATTTAGGTTAAACTATAACTTCATCCTAAATCAACATTTCCAAACATAAGGTAAAGACATTAATGGAAAGAATGGAAAGCTTCTGGACCTGGTTTCGAAGGAAGGATCAGGAATATCACTCTCTTCGCCTCTAGCTGCTTGGTCATTGTCACGGAATTTGAGCGTCGGTCAAAATCCCGATGACGTCATCACCCCTTTCCACACTCGTTGCTTCTATTCATCGAGCTGGAAAGGGAAGCGTGGCGATGCTCGACGTCAAAAGCGTCATCAGGTCCCGATCAATGAGGAAAGAGAGCGGGAGTTTCGTCACCAAGAGGGAGATTCAAGAGAGCAAAAGAGAAGGAAAGAGGGAGCCTTATGGAGAGGTCGCCAAGATTGGAGGCAGATGAAAAGCAGCCCGTATGGCAAAATAACTGGTAATGGCAGCGTGATAGGTTGCCTAAATGCCGTGGATAGAAGGACTGTTATATCCAATCCGGCACCAGCGACCACTAGCTACAGCGAGTTGGCATCTGGGACGAGCGACGAAGGGGAGGAGAACTTCGCTAAAACGAAGCCGTCGGGATGTCAACGTGGCAGAGTGAGCTCTAAAACGGATTCGAAGCAGGACGAGGGTGAAGGAAACAAGATTCCTCGTTGGACCGTTAGCCACCGTATTGAATGCTTGGTAAGCGTCAGAATTCAGTTATTTTTAAGCGCCAACTTTGCGTTAATAATTTTTGAGGAACTGAAATCATACCGGCTTCCCTATGTTTCATATCTACGAGGACTGTGGCCTTTCGGACTAATGCCTATCTGATGAACGGATTAGGCTTCGTTCTTGTTTAGAGTGGCTCATTAAATCTACAGATATATATATCTTTATTTCTCATTAATGTTAAACCAAGCTTTATGGAATTATTGTTTTGTCGAAACGTCTGGCCGAATGCAACGATTTTTAGTCGACGACGCACGTCTCATATTTATGCATAAATTCTAAGCTAATTGTTTGTTCTCTGTTTATGTTTAGGAGTGTGCGGTAGCATCTCGGCGTTAAAATTTATCCTCTAGAATTACAATCTCACCGGACAGTGACATTAGTGTGTGTGTTTTCTCTGCTGTGTCTATTATCAATGTGTCTAGAGCTTAGGCTCAAGCTTATTGTATAAAATATTTCACGCAATAGTGTGGTTCGGGAAGGAGCTCTGCTTGATTTTCAGCCTTTTGTTATTATGTGCATTGTGGTATCTACGAGGAATGTTAATGTGTATTAGTGCCGACAACATCTTCGAATAGTTTATTTTTTTACTTGCTAGTTGCAAGTGTGTGTGTTCTTATTATTTTGGGTGGCAGACTAAAATTGTTCGCCATTTGGTGTTTATTTGTTTGTTAATTTGCTAATTCATATTATTGAAATATTTTACTTTTATTGATAGCTTTTCTCATTTATTTTTCATTTTGAAAATAAATACTTTATTATACTTTCACGCCCTCTGCTTACGTGTCAATTAATTTTATCACTGCGTGCTCTACTTTCATTTATCAAATTATTTACACGTTACAATCATCGCGCACACGGGACAGCAGGGCTGCCTCTAACTGTTCTATAGATTTCAAAGTTGAGTCAAGTTGTAGTATGAGTCTTAATCACCTTTATGATGGTTTGGAAAGAAGGAATTTCCGATCTGTGGGCTTTCATCTTGACTATCTTGTACTCTTTAATCGCTTTTTTGAAAAACTTAAAACAAGATCCAGTGATTCAAATTTCGATAATGTACAAATTTTATAACTATTCTTATACATTAGTTGATGTTTGATATTTTATATGCTCTATCTTAGCATTCAGATGCATCATTAATTAAGCCACAGCACTGAACAAAACCACTACAAACTTTTAACCGGCGTACCGATTAGGTTCCGCGCAAGCAGAGCACTATTTGCTCAACTCACTTTGAAATCAGCAATTTCGAAGGAAACCCTGAAGTTTTTTGAAATAGTTATTCCTCGGGCCCAAAATCGTCAAAAACAAAGTACCCAGACAGCTAACTATTTCACGGCTCACTCCTGCCCAGAACTGTCATGGCTTCAATTGGTTTCACTTTGGTAGCGATGTTAACAATAGGATTCGGAGTCTACTATATGTGCCCGAAACACGTCAATCCAGCCACGTATGTGCCCGAAACACGTCATTCCAGCCACGTATGTTAGCAAAATATACATAAATTCACCCATTTAGTTGATTTTCGGTGACACCTCATGAAAATTCGGCAATGCTTGCTTCCGAATATACTTGGAGACAGCTTTTGTCCGTGCAGCCCAGTTGCTAGAGGCGAAGAGCGTGATACTCGTGATTCCATATTCTAATCCATATCGCGGAAGTTTCCTTCCACTTTTTCCATAATTTCTGCATTCCATGATGAAAATTGAGAGATACAAGAAATTGATTAGGTTATCAGAAAACAAACAATACTCATTGCCAATTTAAATAATGATATTATGACAGCAAACATTTATGATAATCATTTGATTAATTATTTAACTTCATTGAGTATTTTGATTATTCATAAGTTGTTTTTCGTTTTTATTTAATTTCTTTATTTGTTTTATTTACGTTATGGATTTCGGTGTATCCTTTAATAATAATTAATTTTCTTAAGCTAGTGCTAAAGATTCTCATTGCGGTGTCTCTTCACCATAAGTATGCTCTTTTTTAAAATGTGCCGTGCGTAGGGGTGGAATTATTCTTTTATACCTAATTGCTCTTTATATTCTTTATATCGGACTTCGAAAGATGTTGTGGTAATTCGATAGAAACAATATTACAATTTTTACGTTTGCGTTCATACAATCTTTTTAAGTTATTAAATAATTACTCTAGTCCACATTTTACAACTTTTTTCTTATCTTAAAAAGAAACACGTTATTTTCAAATATGCCACAAAAATTTTCTAGCGCATACAGATTTTGAGATCTGGAAAATTCCGGATAATTTCTTGTGGCCCAGAATTTAGATATTTTAACATTGTAGCCGCTTCTCACACTCATGTCGATGTGCATAACTTGGAAAAGTTAAGTGATAGAAAATATCTAAAAGCAGATGCGGCATAAAAATTACTTCTAAGATCACTATCTGCGGCCTTGGATGAAACAAGTGTGTTGACTATTGTAACTACTCTAATATTTATTGCTAACAATGACAAACAACTTAAAAAAATGCAACTTGATTTTACTAAGAGTATAATAAAAGTACATCAGATTTAATAAAATACAAGGCCTTTTAGTCCTTATGCACAAGGAACTTCATTAGATTTTTTATTGAAAGTAAAATAAACTGATATTCTCATCAGAAGTAACAGAGAAATAAAAAATTTCAAACTTATTATATTCAACATTGTTATATATTGTTACAAAATAATGCAGTAAAAGGAAATGGTAAATAAGAAGCATTGTTACAAAATTATAGATAAAAATAAATGGTAATTAACAGAACATTTTTATGAAATCAAGGTTATAAAATCTCCCTTTTTTATCTAATAGAAAAGATTGTTTGATTTGTTTATATAATAGCTTTCTATAATAAATCTTTTTTGCCAATGTTTCTGTTTCTGAAATTTTTATATTTTCCCAGTCAATATTATGACCCCTATCTTTCTTATGCATAAATAATTGATTATTTTCATTAAATATCTTTATTTGATACTAGCAGAGTTACCCGGCGTTGACCGGGATAATTACACTTGTAGGTAAACAGAACAATCTCAAAAAATTAAAATATAACTCCTAATTGGTTAAATAATAACTCAATCAATATAGAAAACAGTCAAAATGTATTTTTAGGAAATGTTTGGACCTGATGTTCTACCAAATAAGCTAGGTGATAACTCCGGCATGGCTCGCACTTTTTTTTTTTTTTTTTTTTTTTTTTATTAAATTTTGCATTATCTTAGAAAAAACACACGAAAATGCTTACAGTAATACAGTAAACATTTTTAATGAAAATTCGAAAAAAAATTTTTTAACGGCTCACAATGGATGGAGCTCTCCAAGGATGCCACTGCTAGTCTAAATCATTTCTTACTCACGTAATCTTACCTTCCATGTACACTTGATGTTGTTGCAATTCAAACTTTTCTCTCAATGTCTTGAAGCAAAACTTGGCCATTCATTACTTTGTCTAGTCTAGCAGTCGCCGATTCTTCTATTTACTTGCTTACCATTTGCTCAATACAGCACGGAGTGCTTCCTCTGTTATCTTCCCACTCTCTCCCGTGATGCTCGTAATGGGGGAAATATTCGCCGATTTGCATTGCCCTCGAGGAGGCGGCGCTCTGCCGCCGCTACTGCAGTTTCTCGTGGCGATGCGCTTCTTCGCAACAGGTAAAAATGCTTCTGCTAACTCTCCATTATCTCCAGTTACTGATCATATTTAAGGATTTTCAAAAATTGTTAAGTACTAAGAACTCTCTTTTCTAAAAAAAAAAAAAGCCTGAATAACAGGAATTCTGTGCATTGTTACAAATTTAACCATATCTATATTGAACAAACATTGCCTTTCATTGTTGGTCATGAGATATACAGGGTGTCCGGAAATAAATGGTAAATATTCATACACGCGAGAGAACATGTATAAAGAAGCATTTTTATTCCTATGAACATGGTGTCACAAGCCAACCCCCACAGAGATACAGGGGGATTAAAGTATGTTGCACCGCCTAATTGTTGGCGTCCCACGAGCGACTATGCAATGTGGTGCAGCCCACATCTGTCCAAGAGATGTCAATTGTCCCGCCTTTGATTTCCCTTTGGCGGATTCTGGGCCGATTCTGCGCAGAGAATCTCCCAATAGTCTTTCTTCTCCTGCTCCTTTCTCTTTCTGGCAGGTCTATTCCGGCTCGGGATCTTGATACGCAATGGACATTTGTGTGGCTTCTGTTTTGTTCACATTGGTTTTTACCCACAGCTTGGATGTACGCCTTGATGGCTGTAGGCTCCAATGTGGGCTGCACCACATTGCCTAGTCACTCAAGGGACGCCAACAATCAGGCAGCGCAACATACTTTATTCCTCCTGTATCCTGGTGGGGGTTGGCTTGTGACACCATGTTCATAGGAATAAAAATGCTTCTTTATACATGTTCTCTCATGTGTATGAATATTTACCATTTATTTCCGGACACCCTGTATATTGTTGATCCCTGCATAGTGTAGGTGCATTGCGTGTTGATATCATTGTTGATACCTATTGTTGCACAAACTTTGCCTTGCATTGTTAGTCATGAGATATATCTCATTAATATGCCTTGCCATAACCATGAATATCGATTTTTTATCAATAATTATTATTTTTTCGAAATCTGAGGCAGACAGTGATTTTCCTCATAGTTTGAAGGTTAAGTATGCAAAATTTCATCACGATCGGAATAAAACTGTAGATTTGTATAAGAAACAAACCCATAAACAAACAATCTTCTTTATATATATAGAACTAGCAGAGGACCCGGCGTTGCCAGGGAAAATTACGCTTGTAGGTAAACATACACAAAGAAACACACACACTTTTCCCAATCGTCTGAACGCTTGTTAGGGAGCTGAAGGAAGTCACGTGTACTTCCTTGGCCTCATCGAGAGAGACTGCTCTATCTATATCATCTATTATATCCATTTCCTGTTTATTATTAATAATTCTTGAAAACGAATGTTCTGTCATTGCATCATCATTTTATGTTCATTGTTGTAATTCTTTGAATAATTTTGTGCTCATGGCTATTGGTGAATTGCGCATTGAGACCATTGTTGATGCGAACATGACGGGCCTATTGTTGCACAAACTTTGCTTTGCATTGTTGGTCATGAGATATCTGTTGCTGGTCCGAGCATAGTGTGAATAGCGTGTTGACACGATTGTTGATACCTATTAGTCATGAGATATTTCTCACTAATATGCCCTGCCATGACCATGAATATCGATTTTTTATCAATAATTATTTTTCCGAAATCTGAGGTAGACAGTGACCTTCCTCATGCTTGAAAGGTCAAGTATGCAAAATTTCATCAAGATCGGAATAAAACTGTAGATTTGCATAAGAAACAAACAAACAAACAGACCCACAAACATCCTTCTTTATATATATATATAGAAAGATAGACTAGCAGAGGTACCCGGCGTTGCCCGGGATAATTACACTTGTAGGTAAAGAGAACAATCTCAAAAAATTAAATAATAACTCCCAGCTGGATAATTAATAATTCAATCAATACAACACATTGCAAAGGGACTATTCATTCTACGAAAATACGAAAAACAGGAATTCTAGGTGATATACTGGGACTTAATCTAAACGCTTCTTGAATTGCCTCCCATTGCGGATCATCACCAGATGCTTTAGACTCAAGTTTTTCTTGCCCTTCTTGTAGAAGCTCTTATACACTCTTGCTCTATTCGAAACTCCCGTTGTTCAGATGTTTCAAATGCCCATATAGCTTTTTCTCTCTTAGTTGCAGAGTTTCTCTGACCAATACTCGTTCTTTCTCTTTCCTTTCCAGATACATAAATTTTTGCCAGTCGTCTGGACTTTTTGTAGGGTGCTCAAGGGAGACACGCGTGACTCCTTTGCTCATCAATAGATGCTGCCTTATTAATATTCTGTCACTGCATCATCACTTGATGCTCATTATCGATAATTCTTGGAAACGAACGTTCAGTCATCGCATTATCAGCATCTCAGTTTCCAAAATATACCTATTCCCCACAAAATATAGTCAAAATGTAGTTTCTGAAATGTTTGAATCTGCTGTGCTACCAAATAAGCTAGGTGATAACCCCTGCGTGGCTCGGATTTTTTTAGGATTAAATTTTGAAATATCTTAAAAATAAACACATGAAAACGCTTAGAATTAATACAGTAAAAATTCCTAATGAAAATTCGAAAAAAATTTTTTTTAGAGGCTCACAATGGATGGACCTCTCCAAGGATGCCACTGCTAGTCTAAATAATTTCTTACTCACGTAATCTTACTTTCGATGCACACTTGATTATGTTGATATTCCCTTTCTTTTGTCCATGTCTTGAAGCAAAATATGGCCATTCATCACTTTGTGAAGTCTAGCAGTCGCCGATTCTTCTATTTACTTGCTTACCATTTGCTGAATACAGCACGGAGCTAAAGGAATGCTTCCTCTGTCGTCTTTCCACTTTTTTTCAATAGTCTGCTAATTCTCCATTATCTCCAGTTGCTGATCATTTTTAAAGATTTTCAAGAAATTATGTACTAAGAACTCTCTTTTCTAAGAAAAGCCTGAATAACAGGAATTCTATGCATTGTTACAATCTGAAACTAATCTATATTGCACAAACTTTGCCTTGCATTGTTGGTCATGAGATATTTCTCATGAATATGCCTTGTCGTCATCATGAATATCGATTTAATATCAATAATTATTATTTTTTTGAAATCTGAGATAGATAGTGACCTTCCTCGTGTTTTGAAGGTCAAGTATGCAAAGTTTCATCAAGATGGGAATAAAACTGTAGATTTGCATAAGAAACAAACAAACAAACCCACAAGCAAACATCCTTCTTTATATTTATATATATAGATAGATAGATTTATGTTCATTAATTCTTTTTGTTACACTTCATTTCGTTTGTCTAATATGATGATTACCGCATTCTTTACAAGGAATTTTATAGATAACATTGTTTTTTTATAAGTTTATTATTTTCTTCTAATTTTCTATTTAATAGAACTTTACTAGTTGTTAATTTATTTTTAAAGGCAACTTCATATTATCTTTCTTTTCCCTTTTTATTATTTTTTAAGGGTTCTATTCAATTCTGGGCTAAAATTAAAAGTTCTATAGTTTGTATTTTGATTTACAGTTATATTTTGGTTATTTTCGTTTATACAATTTTTCCAATAAAAATTCCAAAAAATTTTTTCAATGCAATGAATTGGATAATTATCAATTAACATTTTTCTTAATTTTAGTAATTGTCATGTTACATTTTTATAGAGCAAGTTCTATATATTCTTTGTAAAAAATAATAATAACATTAATTTTATAATGTATAGGTTGAAAAGATCTAAAGCTTACCAAGATACTTCCTCGTTGGTTTTATATAAATATCAAAGGAGAATTTGGAATTATTTTCTATTTAAATCAGTAAATCTAAATATTGTATTTTATTATTTTCCATATTATTACTGGTAAACTTGAATTCAATTTTATTGCAAATGTTGCATTATTGACCTTTGCACTCACAATTGTTGGCATTTGAAATTTAAAGTTTGTGATGCCTGAATATGGCTTGCGTAGCAAATATTATGTAAAACCTGTTTTGTTGCTTTAGTGAATAAAAAAAGTTATTTAAAATGATAATTTTTGAGAAAACATTATTCCAATGAAGACAGAATAATTGCTGGAATTCACGGGGTGCTATATCAGCAAACCTTCAGATGCTTTAAATAAACTATTCAAGAAGGCGTGTTCTCTAGCTTAAATTGACTTGTGCAACGAATATACAGGGTGTCCAAAAAGTCTAGTAACATGGCAGATATCTCAAAGCTGCCTGGTAGGCGAGATCTGATGAGTGTGGTTTATAGGAATTAGGTGGTGGGGAATCCATTGCCGCACTCAAATTTGACCTTGATCCACAAATTTAAGGTGATCCATTTGCTAACTCGAAAACTTTTAAAGATAGAGAAAATTTCCAATTGCTACCCTGTATAGCAACACCACATTAGTCTAAAAAAATTTCTAAACACACCCTTCCCCTTGAAAATTTTTGAGAAAATGGGCGCGAAAGAGTCCTTCAAGAAAAGACAATTCTCAACCGTATGCTTCACTGCAATTCAAATGTGTTACAAATCTCCGCCAACCTGGCCAGCTCAACCTGACCTTGTGTGATTCTTTCCCGCCAAACGGGAAATCATGATTATTCTTTCTAATAATCTTCCGGTGCATTTTCTTGGCTTGAGAAAATTGTGACATTCCAGAAATAATTTTGAGTAATGTGCAGAAATCGATTGTGACATGTGCTCAAATGTGCCTTGCAGCTGTTGGTCAGCACATTGAAAACACTCTCGATTAGGAAGAAAAATCTTTCGCTAAGATTTGAACGAATCAAATAAATTTTCTCAACATTTTCTACCTACAATGTCACCCAATTATTTAATGAGCCTTCCTAACGGTGTGCTTCACTGAAATTCAAATGTGTTAGAAGCCTCAGCCAGCCTGACCAGTCCAACCTGACCTTGTGACTCTTTCTCGCCCATTTTCTTATAATCTTTCAAGGGGAAAGGTGTGATTAAAAATTGTTTTGAAACTAATTAGGTGTTTTCGATAAAGATAACAGGAAACCACTGATCCACATAAAACTTTTAATCGGACATATGCGCATTTCGGCAGCCACGCTGCCTTCTTCAGCGTACACAAGATTTTGATCAGAACAGACAAACCTGTTCAGATAAAAGGCCAAGGATTTACAACATCTTTTTATAGTACAAAGTCAGGTAAAAACAGCCAATAGTGAACAAGTTATTACAGTGCGAAATAAAGGAACAATCAAAAATTTTTTACCAAATTTTACAAACAGCCAATTAGATCAAATTACAACAAAATACAATAAAATTACAGGGTCACTCTGTCGTCATTGATCTGGTTGTCACTCGTCAAGTTCGGTCTTCTCTTGGTCAATTTTGGTAGATGTATCCGATTTCCGATGTCTTTTAGGTGGGTTACATCTACTGGGCCCCCGTCACTGTTTAATAGTTTTCTAGGATCCTCCGTGTTAATCGAAAAGATTCCACAAAATTCAGTAGAGGGGGGTCGCCAGTGCTGTGTATAATATCGAAAGTTTCTTGCTTAAAGTCATGTCCTTGGGGTTCTTCAGTCGTTTTACCAACGTACCAGAGCTTCTGTATGTAATTTCCATACCATTGGGGTGTTTTCGAGTTAGCATATGGATGACCTTAAATTTGGGGGTCAAAGTCAAATTTGAGTGCGGCAATTAATTCCCCACCCCCCTATACCTATAAAGTCTGACATTAGGTTGGGTTGCTGTACTCATTTATACCAAATCTTAAGAAAGATTGGATTAGAGTCCACTGTTCCTCAAAGAGAGATATATATAACTTGGCTTGTATCGTCACTTGCATCATTTGTTTTGTTAATCGTCTATTACTGACGCTTGATACTATCAACAATATACTCTCACTGACACAACCACCTCAGCAAATAGATCGGATTTCACAGCAGAACGCGCATTAACAAATTTACGTGGTTACACAAAACAATTTATGGCAACCGCTGTCGTCGCCACTTTTTTTATAAGGATAGGTTCTTATTGCTTTTCTTACCTCGCATCATGTCTTATCAATACTTATCAGAAATTAATTGATAGCAAAAGGGCATTGATACCTGTGCGCAAAGGATTCTGAGTATGACTGGGCCTACACCCAATTTACTGATTGGCCCTGGGAGATGATATCTGAAAGTAAAAACCTCTAGAAGCGCATACACGTTGTTATGGCGGTAGTAGAACACCATACACACTCATGAAGATTGACATCTGCCATTAGATTGGGACATCAAAATCGGTGTACCGCTGCAGCGCAATTATGGGAGCAAGAGTGTCATTAACCGTTCATGCAAGCATAAGCAAATTTTTGAAAGACATAATGTTTTGGAATGTATACAGTATGAAAGAAATGCAATTTTATAACGCATAAGTGGATAATATTAAAATCGCTTTTCTTCTCCGAAACGATTATATTTTAATGATGTTCTTTTTTTTTCGTCGAATGATAAACTTTTTCCTTCTTCTTGAAAATGATTTAAATTTGTAAAGATTGCCTTTCGAATTCCACCATCTAATCATAATTAATTGGAAGATATTGAAGATCAGTTCCAAAACTTCAACAATGGAAACAAGGCAGATCCCCACCCATAAGTTAATGTTTCCTCCAATAATTCCCCAAAAATCAGCATCCTGTATAAACAAAAACAAAAAAAAATTAATATTAGCGCTTTCAAGTAATAACTTTAAAAATACGAGGGTGAGCTGAAAAGTAATGCCTCCATGGCTGTAACTTTTTTATTTTTTAACCGATGTTCAAAATTCTTTTTGTATCTGATACTCACATTTCTCCTCTATGTAATGCACTATTCACTTTTCGACATAGTCCCAATCCCTTTCCACGCATTGTACCAACGCGTGACTAGTCGGGTGAACCCGTCGGAGAGGAATTCCGGGGTTGTCGCCGACACGAGGATTGAATGGCAGCTTTGGATCCTCTTCTGCAGCACGATAACGCCCGTCCGCACACGTTCGCCACACATCAGAGGGGGTTGCAGCGCCTACAGTTCAAAGATGAAAATCTGCAGTTCAAAAATGAAAGACTTTGCACCTTGCGACTTTCATCACTTCCCAAAGAGGAAAGAGCACCTTAAGGGGCATGAGTTACATTCTGACGACGAGGTGAAACCTGCCGTTCGGTCTTGGTGTCGACAACAACCCCGGAATTCCTCTCCGACGGGTTCACCCGACTAGTCACGCGTTGGTAGGCTACAATGCGTGGAAAGGGATGGGGACGATGTCGAAAAGTGAATAGTGCATTACATAGAGGAGAAATGTATCAGATACAAAAAAGAATTTTGAAAATCGGTTAAAAAATAAAAAAGTTACAGCCATGGAGGCATTACTTTTGAGCCCAACCTCGTACTTATCATTAATGAAAAAACATTACATTTTATGTAGAAATTACAATTAAGTGTTAATGCTTAACATACCCTATTAATTAACCCTCTTACAATCCAACATGATTAATTCCAGATTCAAATGATCTTATTTACATGTTCCATTCAGTCAACCGATTTTCTTCATTAAAAGTTTATTTTAATGAAAGTAATGGAAGTATTTTTAGTCTTTGAAAAATATTTTTGATTTCACTAGTCACATGCTTGCTATCAACTAGATGAAGATACGAGAGCATACGTGAAAAGTAATACCTCCTAATTTTTTATTGAAAATGTGTATACTTAATTTGTGTAAGAAAAAATAGTAACTTTCTTCAATGAACACATTTCTCGTACTGCAACGCATCAATTCTTTTCGTTTAAAAGAATACATTTATCTCAACGGGTTTTGACTGCAAAACCACAACTCCACTTCACTGCATCGTCAGAATCAAAGGGGTGCCCTCTCAGATGTGCCTTCACTTTTTGGGAACAGATAAAAAACAGATGGCTCCAGGTCGGGACTGTACGGAAGATGTATGGGATGGAAGTTCTTTCAGAAAAAATGCATAGGAAATTCTGAATATTTTAAGTTTTGGCAGAATAACCCCTGTATCCCTTTAAATAACATAACATCTATAATTATTAGCTGCAAGGGTAATTAAAGTTTATTTTATGTACCGTGTATTTGGTATCTTCCATCACAGTCTCGTAAGTAGACGTTTCATAATATATTTCAATCTTACTCGTAGATAGTAGCTGTTTTAAGCTATTTTAAGAAAGAAATAACATTTAATATATATCACACAATATGTTCATAAATATAAATCTATTAAAGTAAACAAGTGAAAAAATACGAAGATTACTCAGAAAGTAAGGCCACATTTCCATCCCAGAAATTTTTATTCAAAATATTTAATTTAGTTAAAAAATAAGTTAATGTATTTTTACACATACTGACGTGAGTATAATTTTTCATATCATCAACTTCTGACGCCAGGGCAAAACGAGTACATTCATGTCTTACCTAGCTCTACTCCTCATCAACTCCATCTCTTCACTGGCTGAAACTTATTTTATGAGCCCATAGAGAGGGATGGATAATTTTTAAAATACGTATTTTGTATTCCAAATACTTTTAAATGCCAGGTATTTTATTTTGTATTTGAAATACATTTTTGGTGGTATTTTGTATTTCAAATACATTTTGAACAGAAAATACATTTTTAACGCTAACGGCGCCGTGACTTGTCAGCGTTCACGATGGTCGAAAAAGGGAAGTGAACGGGATCAAGGACAGAGCCTGCTCTTCGCGCAGCGGATGGTCAGTGATGAGCGACACCACAGAATAGGCGCATTCGGCGGCGCTCAAATCTGAGAGAGCAGCGTTCGGCGAGCATTTTGGTACTTCCGCCTGAGAAGAAAAGTGTTCGGCACGCAACGAATCTGTCAGATTCTGTGCAGCAACCATGCGTCGACTGTTCAGGCCCATCCAGCAGGGTGCGTTCAACGGTAATGTCGGATACACGTCTGTCGGCACCACTGTTGAATCTGGTGGTCAGTTGGACTGCGGCTCTCCTGTCACCTTTTACGAGTCGTCGCAGGTAATTTTTAATCCCATTCACTTTGGCGCAGTAAAGATGAAGCTGAAAGGAAATCTGGGTTTCTCGCAGGCTTTCAGGTAAACGCTTAAGAACCTCAGCGATAGGTCAGAATGTAAAAAGAAGTGAATGGGAGGAAACCAAAGTCCAGCGCAATCTCGGACACGTCAGACGCTCAGCAAGCTTTTCTTTTTCTGAGTGCTCAGATATAATATGGCGGCGCTCACTGCGATGCGAAGCTATCAAAAAAGCTACGAGAGCCAAATCATGGCGATGCCCAGTGTACCCTTTCCTCCCTGGCCTTATGGTATACTCTTCTCGCGATCGAATATTAATCATGCTGAGTTGTTCATTTGATGCAGATTTTTATTTCATGTACACTAAAATTAGTAAAACCGCCGTTTCTTCTCAATATTTGTAAAGTTGGTAGAGTCATTTCTTTCTGAGATAAAAGCGTGTTCGGCAACAGTCACTCAGACGCTCAAAAAAGCGGTCAGATACCACGTGACAGTTCTCTCAGATCTGAGTGCCGCCGAATGCGCCTAATAAGAAACATTCTTATTCTGCGACGAAACGGCACTTTGGCAAGCGAGAATCGTTCAAAGGAGTAGTTCTCAAACGATTTTGCGTATATTTAAACGATTTACGCGCAGATAGTGAAATCAGACAATTCACGAAATACGCAATTCATTCCATTAGGCGCATTCGGCGGCACTCAGATCTGGCTCAGAGAACTGTCACGTGGTATCTGACTGCTTTTCTGAGCGTCTGAGTGACTGTTGCCGAACGCGCTTTTATCTCAGAAAGAAATGGCTTTACCGGCTTTACAAATATTGAGAAGAAACGGCGGTTTTACTAAATTAGTGTACATGAAATAAAAATCTGCATTAAATGAACAACTCAGCATGATTAATATTCGATCGCGAGAAGAGTAAACCATAAGGCCAGGGAGAAAAGGGTACACTGGGCATCGCCATGATTTGGCTCTCGTAGCTTTTTTGATAGCTTCGCATCGCAGTCAGCGCCGCCATATTCTATCTGAGCACTCAGAAAAAGAAAAGCTTGCTGAGCGTCTGAGCTCAGAATCTGACAGATTCGTTGCGTGCCGAACACGTCTTCTTCTCAGGCGGAAGTACCAAAGTGCTCTCCGAACGCTGCTCTCTCAGTTCTGAGTCAGATCTGAGCGCCGCCGAATGCGCCTGTTAATTGTACAAAGTCTTTTTACCGCCCGTGTGCGAAATGGAAATGAGGAGAGGTGGTGATGCTGCCCGCCTTTTGATCGTGGACATAGATCCTTTTCGTTTGACTTCTGAAACTTCTGTGGGAATATGAAGAAAGCATTTCCATTCAACTTTGGACATGCCAATCCAGAACTATTGACGGCGCTCGAAAGCGTGGGAATACACGTTTTGTGAAAGAAGAGCTACGTTACACAGAAATAATGTATAAACCGAGCTCATCTACCGGACAGAGACCAAATCAGAGGTGAGATTTCATTATTTAAAATTACTTACAAATGTGAGAAATTATACACAGATTTATCCAGGGACACCGCCAGCACGATGTCATGTGTGAATCGCGCATCACCGGCCGTCTTTAGGGACCTCCACCCCTCCTCGTATCAATTTTCGCACTCGGGCAGCCAAAAGACATTGTACAATTAATGGAATGAGCAATAGGAACTTGCATATTTCGTGAATTGTGTGATTTCACTTTGTGCGCGTATGGGTAATTCCACGTCAGTTCAGGCAGGCATTGGCACTGACCTCTTGGATTTTAATGAAATTTGGTATCCACAATTGCCCTAGGGAATTGGTAATGAATGCCAAATATTAGTACTTTTTTTTTCATTTTTATGGAAGTTACGGACATTAAAAATTTGTAAAATTTGAGTGGGGCCTTATCTATGAAATACTGTAATTTCGGTTGTATTTTACTTAGAAAGATGTGATTGGTGATTGGTGACATATGAGAGCTCTTTAACTGTAGATTCTAGATGAAATTTTTAAAATTATATTACGCATGCGCAAATGTTTGAATTTATTAAAAATATTTAATTTATGCAAATATTTCAAAAGGTGGGTATTTTTTTCGTTAAAAAATTATTAATATCTTACACATACTTTCATTAAAACAATACAAAAAATTTAAAACTGTGTTTTGCTCCGTTTTGAAGATATTAATTTTTAAAGCTTGAGCTCCAAGCAGCGGGAATGAGGTAGTAGGGACTTGGCTCCTCGCTTGGGAACACTGATTTATTTACGTTTTATTATTTATATAAATAGTATTATAAATTATAATTACACGAAAAAATAAAATCAATAGTAGCATTACAATAATAATTATATCATTAGGAAAAATGTTTCTTTTGTTTGTTTTTCAGAAGTCAGAAAAGTATTGAGCACCTGTTAAATAAGAAGATAATGTAGTAAGAAAGTATAAATTTGCATTATGATGTCGAATTGTTAGTAATATATTTACTTTACACTTCCTCAGAGTCAGTCACTTCTGAGTTACCCTGAAGGAAGAGATGAATTGCAGAGGCAGATGAAGTTGATACAGGCATCATTATACAGGGTGATTCAAAAGTTAGTGTACAGTAGTGCATGGAAACGTATACGGCACACACATCAATATACTTTCTGCAGGACGTCTTTGTTAATCGAATCATCTAGCGTGGCATCTGACCTGCACGCTCGCCAGACAACACATCTCTCGATTTCTTCCTTTGTGGTGCCTTGAAAGGTAAAGTGTATGCAAACAATCCGCACACTTTGCCTGAGCTGAAAGAGGAAATCACAACTGAAGTTCAGCAAATCTCACCAGCCATATTCAGCAGAGTGTTTCACAACGTGCAATTGATAGTCATGCAGGGATTGAATAAACTTTTATATCGTCATCAGGGATTGAATGTCCCTTAAGTTGCTATTTCTTCTTTGGAAAGTGGTGAAAATCGCAAGGTGCAAGGTCTTTCATCTTTGAACTGCAGTTTTTCATCTTTGAACTGTAGGCGCTGCAACACCTCTTGTGTGTGGCGATTCTTTGCGGGCGAGCGTTATCGTGCTGCAGATGATGGTCCAAAGCTGCCATTCAATCCTGGTGTCAACAACAACCCCGAACTTCCTCTCCGACGGGTTCACCCGAGTGGTCACGTTGGTGCAGTGCGTGGAAAAGGATGGGGATAATGTCGAAAAGTGAATAGTGCATTACATAGAGGACAAATGTAAGTATCAGATACAAAAAGAATTTTGAAAATCGGTTAACAATTATAAAAGTACCAGCCATGGAGGCATTACTTTTCGATCAACCCTCGTATCTGCTCTATATTTATTGAATTTTCTTTTAAAAACGTAATGAGTTCACATTAAAAGGAATAAAAAACAGCTGTAGAATGTTTAAGACAATCGGATATTACCACAGAATTTATATTTCTTAGGATGCCTCGTCCATCTGAAGAACTGTAACATACAAACGGATGTGTCATAGCTTGGAACTCGAGCTTTAAAAATTAATATCTTCAAAACGGAGAAAAACACAGTTTTGAATTTTTTGAATTATTTTTATGATAATATGTGTAAGATATTAATAATTGTTTAACGAACAAAAATACCCACCTTTTGAGATATTTGCATAAATGAAATATTTTTATTACATTCAAATATTTGCACATGCGTAATATAATTTTAAAAATTTCATCTAGAATCTACAGTTAAAGGGCTTTCATAAGTCACCAATCACATCTTTCTAAGTAAAATACAATCGAAGTTACAGTTCTTCATAGAAAAGGCTCCCACTCAAATTTCGCAAATTTTAAATTTCTGTAAATTCCATAAAAATGAAAAATAAATAATAACGTTTGACATTCATTGCCAACTCCCTAGGGCAATTGTGTATACCAAATTTCATTAAAATCAGAGAGGTCAGTGCCAAAAGTACCGGGTGGGCAAGAAATAACGTGAGGTGTTCAGAGCTCGCTAGCCGGGAATTCTGCAGTACATTTTGGTGTATATACTTAGTGGAACATGCAGCTTCGATTTCTGCAAAAAAGTATCAAAAGTCGCCATAGGGGGCGCTTATTTCAAGAAAACAATGAATACATTTGCATAAGCGCGTTCCGTGTTGAGCAATCATGACAATAAAAGGCAAGACTGAGGATTTCCCATCATTCACGAACGAATGGCCTGACGATGACGCTTACTCGGCCTGACCGGGCGTTATTAGTCAAGTTGTTTTATCAGAAGAGCAACAATGCAAGTGCTGCCCTTCGTGAATTCCGGCGATTGAAAAGGTTACGAAGAAATTCGATGAGCATAACTAGCTTACGGAAAATGATTGGACGATTTGAATCTAGGGACGCAAATGAATCAGGCAGCAACACGTTGAAGAAGTTGCAACCGCTGTTGTGGAACAGGAGATGACTACTGTGCAGGATACCAGCAGTGCACACGCAATAGCACGCCAAACAGATATCCCATATTCGACAGTGAGGAAAATATTGCATAATATATAGGCATTTTATCCCTATAAACTCACACCTGTTCAACAATTGCTTCCTGGAGATGAACGTACCCGAACTGACTTTTCGTTGGGATTTTTAGCACGTAAGGAAGTGGATGATGCATGGCCATGGCAAATTTTATGGAGCGATGAGTCACATTTTTATTTAAATGGTGATATCACTACCCACAACTGCCGTATTTGGGCTGCATCAAATCCACAAGTGTATCTGCCAACTCCTATGCATTCACCGAAACTAAGAGTATGGTGCGGCTTTACTGCTTCTTTCATCATCGGGCCGTACTTTTTTGAAGAAATCCGTCGCCGTGGACCGGTGACTTGTTCCGTCAATTCTGCCAGGTATGCCGATATGCTTGAGAATTTTGTGATACCATGATTGCAGGAAAAGGGTTGTCTGGATTCTACCATTTTTATGCAGGATGGTGCGCCACCGCACATCGGACGTCAGGTGCAGCAGATCTTGCGAGAACGTTTTTCAGACAACAGAATAATTAGTATGATCCATTTTCCATGGTATGGGCCACCCAGGTCGCCTGATCTCAACCCTTGTGGTTTTTAGTTATGGAGATATTTGAAAAGCCTTGTGTATCAAGCACATGTTCCTGACCTCTCAACCTTAAAGGATCAAATAACGTTACATATCAGACTAATTAATGCAGATATGCTGAGAGCTGCTGTAGAAAATGTCGTGTACCGCATGCAGCTATTGGAACAGCACACTGGTGGTCATATTGAAACACATTTGTACTTTTTTTTTTTTTTTGCAGAAATCGAAACTGCATGTGCATGTTTTACTAACTATATACACCAAAATGTACTGCATTTGGCCTAAAGAATTCCCGCTAGCGAGCTCTGAACACCTCACGTTATTTCTTGCCCACCCGGTAAAAAATTTCTGCCCTGAATTGACGTGGAATGACCCATATACATGTACGCGAACGACTTCTTTGAACGATTCCTGCTTGCCAAAGTGCTGTTTCGCCGATCATTAATCATCCGTTGCGCGAAGCGCATGCGCTATCCTTCACCACGTCACTTCCCTTTTTAGACCATCGTGAACGCTGACAAGCCATGGCGCCGTGACAACGCCTCCTAAAGATAAGGCCTGAGGGCGAAAACGTCTTACATTGTTACATCACCATGCAAAGACATAATTTAGGGTTTATTATTGGTAGAAATGCGATTTAACATGTCTTCGCGCTCTGGCAACACCTTCTAGACACAAGGCCTTGGCACGGAAGACTCTGACGTCATACAGTAGGCAGCAAGGCCAACTATAAATACAGGCCAGGGCAGTCGAAAGTCTTGTAAATGGTGATCTTCGACTGCCATGGCCTGTATGACGTCAGTCTTCCGTACCGAGGTCTTGTGTCTACAAGGTGTTGGATCAGGCAATGCCACCTAAAAAACAAAGCCTGATTACTGCGTCATCAAACCAAGGCTGACAATCCAATCTTCATTGTTTAAAACAAACAAAAAACACTTGTTATAATCAGTGTGTTTTCGTTTGTTTAAACAATTAAAGTTGGATTGTCAGCCTTCGTTTGATGATGCAGTCAGCAAGCAGCGAGGAGGCCTTGTTTTTTAGGTGGCGTTGGCTCAGGCCTTATCTTTAGGAGGCGTTGGCCGTGACCGTATCCACAGCGTTTTTCGCACGTTTTTTCCGGTTATCGCCTTTTCTCACAACCATAAATTTTCGTTTTTCCTCGTACCGTCTTCGTCTTTTCTCACTAGTGCTCTTGCAATTAAATGAAAAACTAACACTCTATGCAACATAATTTTTAAATCAAAAATAACATTTTGTGATTTTATTTCTAGATAAAGGTGTTGGGTTTTATTTTGCATTTATACAAAAGTATTTTTAAAAGTATTTGTATTTTAAAAATACATATTTTGTATTTCAAATACATTTCACACAAGTATTTTGTATTTGGTATTTTTAAATATCTTTATTTGATGCATTTTGTATTTGAAATACATCGGCAGAGGCATTTTACCCACCCCTGCTTATAGATTCCACAATTTTCACCTTCAACACAGAAATGCTTGCGAATGTTTACATAGTATCTTTCTCCGCAACCAAAATTTCAATTCTTTGTTGGGCAAAAAAGTTCAGAAATACAATTTTAACAGATTACTACAGGTATGCTACCTGTCGGAATACCGAACAATTTCAGACATAAATGCAAGAAAATTTGCAGCATTTTTATCATGAACTAAGAAATATGGAGCGGGGTTACAATCTGAGCAACCCTCGTATTACAGGGATAGTCAAAGTTTTGTTAAAACTAATACGGACTGTGATATCATCTGTTCCCTGCGAAATGTTTGTTAAGGCTTTAAATGTTACTATTGCTCGACGGTTTTTGTGCGTTGAGCCAACACCTTCTATACACAAGGTCCAGGCACTAAAGACTATGACGTCATAGCAGTAGGCCGTGTTGGGTTGGGGTAGGACAAACGTAGAGGCAGAAGCCATTGTTGAAGCACTCGGTCTTGACCCGTCATGAAGTCCACGACGTAGAACAGGGGTTCGCCATAAAAATAACAGTTGCTAATTACAGGATGAATCCGAAGTTTCTCACTGCAATTGCTTTTAATGAAAATATTTCAAATTGTTTTCCAATCGCTGTGTCCATATAAGCCGAATGGACTGGCTGTATGTAGCCGAGACATTCAAAAGCTGCGTGAAGAATTTAGCCCTATGGCTTCAAGAAGTGATTACGGGAATAAATCGCCGATCCACATGGACATTGTGGCGAGCTTGTTGAAAGCTTAAACTGTGCTAGGTATTCTAGAAACTGGCCGTAGTTAGTAATCATCTGTGTCATCTGGGCAGGAAATTATATGCTGGTCTCTCTTTCGTGGAGTTGGCCTATTTCGCCTGCATCTGAGAATACCGTCAGTCTTTTCTTGTAGCACTTACGACTTATTCAACCACTTTAGCGCCTTCTTAATATTTTGAGCCTCTGGTTGAAAACAGAGTAAATTGGTGATAGAATGAAAAACTGTCGACGGGTCACGTATCTCCTCGGATTATCCTACATAAAATTTTGAATCATAAACTTTAAATTTTAAGATTAATTTTTTCAAGGACTTCATTTGCTGCTGACAAACCTTCCGACCAACACTAATAGATACGTGAACACGCGTAGTGATAGGAGGCTGCCATTGCTACAAATACGAAAGCCCCTTCTAGCGAGCGTCGTTTTCCACCGCCTAGATCATGGTTTCTTAATTGAAGAGGTTATGATACTTCCGTTTAAACGCGATCCCGCTATTATTTTGACCACCAGATGACAAAACACAGTCAGATATACAATGGAATTCAACATATACAGCAAAAGTTATCCGTCGTTATTTAAAAGCAGAGCCTAGTTATATATTTTAAGTTTTTTGTATTAAATAAATGATTCAAAATGATTCATAGAAATCGGATAAATGAAGCAAAGATTGCTCGATCGCCATCTACTTCCGGTACGCCTTCCGGTTCGCGCTGATAGCATTGGAACAGTCATGTGTGTTACAACCGCTACAATTAAGAGATCATGGCCTAGGTCATAGACTTTTGTGCCAAGGCTTTTGTCTTGAAGGTGATGGTTGCACAATGGTGAACAGGTTCAGATACAGGGTGGTCCATTTAAGTGTAGACATGGAAATATCTCGAAAACAAAGCATTGAACGAAAAAATGTCCAAAATAAATAGTGAATTACTTCGCGGGCGAAATTCATTAGCCAAAAAATTAGCCCCCCTCCCTTGTGATGGGGGGGGGGGGGGTATTTTGAATTGTTAAATAGGAACCCCTATTTTAAAGGTATATTCAGATTGTACACAATATTCGAGAAATATTTTATTCTTGCTATTTTTTCAATTGATCCAACCATTTAGGAGATAGAGGCCATGAAAATGTGGAGTCCTATTCTACGAGGGTGGGCTGAAAAGTAATGTCTCCATGGCTGTAACTTTTTTATTTTTTAACCGATTTTCAAAATTCTTTTTGTATATAATACTCACATTTTTCCTCTATGTAATGCACTATTCACTTTTCGACATAGTCCCCATCCCTTTCCACGCATTGTACCAACGCGTGAC
>JAHWFO010047462.1:814028-863947 GCA_023313115.1 Rhysida immarginata | reverse complement strand
CGTGCAGAGTGTTTGTGAATTGCGTGTTGATACCATTGTTGCAAAAAATTTGTCTTGCATTGTTGGTCATGCGATATTTCTCATTAATATGCCTTGCCATAACCATGAATATCGATTTTTTATCGATAATTATTATATTTTCGAAATCTGAGGTAGACAGTGACCTTCCTCATGCTTTGAAGGTCATGTATGCGAAATTTTATCAAGATCGAAATAAAACTGTAGATTTGTATAAAAAACGTACAGACCCACCCACAGACAGACCCACAAACATCCTTCTTTATATATATAGATTAATTAATGTATGGAGCTTATTTGTTCTAAGCTAACTGTTATTTATGTGCTTATGAATTGTAAATGAATTGAATGTGCCTTGCATATTGGATGTTCCTAATATTGTCGTATCAAGAGATTTAAATTGCATAATTGTAGGCGTGGATGATAAGGATAGTTTTTACACTCAGAGACAGCGATTTCCATACCCCCATTTTTGGAACATTCCATTGAAATTTTAATTTTAATATTTTGGCACAAATAAGCCTTCACAGGTCTTTAATTGTTACTATATCTAAAAATGTGAATTGACATATCAGTATTGTTATACAACTAAACAATCAAGAAAACCCTGCAATCTGTGCCAGCAATTTCCATACTTACTTACTTACTTACTTTTCAAACCCGCTTATCCGTTAGAGTCGCGAAGGCAGCAGCCCTATGGAGGATCTCCAGCGATCGCGATCTTCCGCCATCAGGCGCATGTCCTCCCTGGTAATATCCAAGCGACTCGAACCCAGATTCTCCATGTAGTCTAGCCACCTCGTTCTAGGCCTACCCCTTGGTCTCTTACCCACCGGCTTGGAAAATAACAACTGCCTAGGAAGACCAGTTTGCGGCATCCGTATCACGGGGCCATGCAAACGCAACTGAGATCTCTCAATGCGGAGAAGTAGCGGCTCAACACCTAAAGACTCCCTTATTGTGCTGCTGTGCACTCTATCTAGTAGGGTAATACCTGCCACACCCCTCAGAAATCTCATTTCGGCCGCTTGTACCCGCGATCGCACTCTTTCAGTCATTACCCAAGCCTCATGACCATAGGTGAGAATGGGGACAAAGATAGATTTGAAGACGGAGAGCTTGGCTTTGTTACCCAGCTCGCGTTTCGTTACCACGGATCGCCACAGTTCACGTCTGACACAGCTTGCTGCACCGATCCGAGCATCCAATTCTTTCTCCTGCCGTCCATCACTCGTGAATGCAATCCCGAGATACTTGAATTTCTCCACCTGTCTCAATGAGGCTCCCCTGACATGGAGAGCGCACTGAGCAGGCTGTCTTGAAAGGACCAGAACCTCGGTTTTATCCACACTGATCTTCATCCCAGCTTCTTCACATTTGGCTGCAAACCGGTCTAGTGCATGCTGAAGGTTCGTGCGAGAAGACCCAAGCAGGACAAGGTCGTCACAAAGAGCAATTTCCATATGAAATTTAAACTGAATAATTCTGACACCAGAAGGCAGAAAAATCATCAGTTTCTCACTTATGTGTTAGGCAGTAGTTGACACTGCTTTCGCATAATAGGAATGGTTCATCCAGTCGACATTAAGAACCTGGCAAAGAAAAAATTCCAGGATGGTGAATCGTATGGGAAAATTGCAAAAGACTTGAAACTGAAAAAGTCAACTGTACAGTCTATGGTACATCATGATTATGCAGTAAAGAAGAAATATAAGCCAGTCAACAAATTGTTTCACAGACATGAAATAATGAATTTAAATCGTGCTTATGCTCAACTTCGTGAGGAAGGCCATCTAATTAATGCTGCTGTATTAAAAGAGAGGAAATTTGCCAGGTTCAAGACGTACAATTCAAAGACAAATAAAACGCCTAAAATATAATTACAAGAAGCAGGCAAAACGCCCACCAGATGCTAAGAAAATCAGAGCTAAACGAGTTGAACAATGCCAAGAATGGCTTGAATCAGGACACGACTGGAAACGGACAATTTTCTCGGATGAAAAGCGGTTCAGATTGGACGGACCAGACAATGAAATGTCATGGCAACATAAACGTGATGCACATGTTCTTAAAAATCGAAAAAAACGACAGCTTGATGGTGGTTGTATCATGTACTATTGTGCACTTGCTTCCACAGGTGATTTTCTTCTCTTAGAAGTGAAAGGCAATTTAGTGCGTTTATATTAATCTTAATTGTACATAATGTTATTTCACTAATAATGGTTGATTTATCTTTGATTGTTAGATTAACTTTAGTTATGTATTAAAACATTGATTATTGTAGTGGGGGAAGTTAAAATCGTCATGATTACATAAAGCAGATGAAGGAGAAAGTAGTTCCCTGGATAAAAGCACTGGAAAAAATCACATTTCAAGAAAGAAAAATTAATTTATCAACAGGATGGTGCGAGAATTCACCCAGCCCATGACACAATGAGCTATTTTCAGACTGCCAATGTCCAAGTTATTGCCTGGCCACCTTACAGCATGGATCTAAACATTGTTGAGAATGTCTGGTCGATGCTTACTGACATTGTTTATGTACATGGAGCATTTGAAAACTTTGATAATCTTCGAACTTCCATTGTGAACGCAGCTGAAAAACTACATTCAACTGATCGACAAAAATTAAAAAATTTATTCACAGACATGAATAAAAGGTGCCTGGAAGTCATTAATGCAAAAGGAGCAAAAATAAGCGCTAAATTAATTAATAATGGCAAGGTATGGATTTTGCTGTCACAAGTGTTGCAGTATTTTTTGAGTTTTTTTTCTCATATCTTGTAAACAAAAAAGAAAATGAAGATTATACTTTAGAATTAAAAGTTTTTCTGAGATTTTCAACTTATAATTATTTCTGGTTTTTTATTTAATTGCCGTATGGAAACCGCTGTCTCGAGGTGTATTGCTTCCTATACTAATTGGGTACCTTTTCTTATTTCTTTTCTTACCACATCATCCACATCATTGCTGCCAGAGGACCTCCTCACACGAAAGTCGATTTAATACGGAATTCAGTTTTCAACTTCGAAGTGAGAGTTTGGTAGTGTGTTTCGCCAGGAAAAGAAGATACCCGACTTAGGCTTCAGTTTGTTTGGACCCATATTCCGGCAGTTGCGGAAGAGGTTTCTCAAATAGATAATTTATTTTCCACTGCGTATAGTTTGATAGAAGTTGTAAACCAACAACTTAACTGAGGCTTATATTGCCAATGTTATTCACTTGTCAATTCAAAATCAAGAAGAATGAATAATTATGATGGAACCATTTATTTATATTCTATTCTACCTCCACACTTCTGTTTACTTATTATATTTAGTTTATTTTAATCGTAACAACTAGTAACTAGAATGCTTTATTGGTTTATACGTAAAATCCAAACTGCGATAAAAGAAATCTAGTGTTATTTTTATTTCTGTTTTTGAGTAAATTGCAAATTTTAATGCACTTACCGTTCCATATCCCACCTTGGTTTAGTTTGGTTTTCAGACAGGCTAGCTTCAAACTGAATTTGGGATAATCTTGCCTAAAATGAAGAAAAAAAATTACTCCACTTTTTAATTTCTTTAAAACGGCATCTACTCCAATTCCCAATTCAAAAATCAAATTTCGCTTCATTTGCTTAATAATTAACTGTCATATAATTTTTGAATGCTAATCAGAATCATTCAGATAATCAATTTCTTTGAATTCCAAACATTTAATTAATAAGGTGCATCTCATATTTATATGACAAATGTATGACTGTCTTTATTATATCATTCAGATTGAATTAATTTTTACAAATTCATGTGGAACAATGAAAAGCTTAACATTTCCAGCACTGAATGATTATGAGAAGGGCCAAATAACAACCATGAGTGCACATGGAAGCTCTGCAAGAATTATTATTTCTTGCTCAACGATGACCACGGTGTAGTCAAAATGCGCATCCAAGCTTTTTTATAAAATTTTGTGGACAATCTTTCTTGGTATATTATTCCGTAGTTTCGTAATATATATTGAAATGGGATAAAGGAAATACAGAGGTTGAGTCAAAAGTAGTGGCCGATCACCGCGCAAACTTTTAAATGGGCACCAGACAGGAACCACTCATTGCTAATCATCAACGTAAAGTCCATCATGCTCGATCGTCTTCATCCAACGATCAGCCAGTTGGCGGATGCTCTGGGCGAAAAAGGCACGGACGGTGTCTTCAACCTCACTGACATTGGCGAAGCGCATGTATGCTGGATGTGGCAGAACCTCGATGCCCTCCAACTCCTGCAACTGTAGCGATGTTCTTCGCGCCCAGTGCGGTGGAGCATTGTCCTGCTGCAGAAAGGCTCTTTCGGTTGACCAGGCAAGCTGCTGGATGGCCAGGGCGGCGTACATTCGCTCGAGCTGTTCAGCATACAGATCAGCGGTGACACCACAACCATCAGGGACCAGCTCCAAATGCACCAGGCCTTTGCATGATTCACCAGACGCATAGCATGACCTTCTTTTCGATCCTGGCCCATATCTCCAGAAGAAAAGCGGGAGAAACACCGTCGTGCTGTCCGTTCATCTTGATCTTCCACCCTGCAAATTTTGGCGGCTGCTGCTTGCGCACTGGTCCTCTTTTTTCCAATAGTGACAAAGGAGCCCGCGTTTCACCAATTTTTCTGCCATATTTTTACACTAGCTGACGCAGGTGGCACAATGTCTATGGCATTCAAATTCGTACTGACGTTTCTTCCCACTCTTTTATCTTAATAAACTGCGATATACCCTTGTTGTAAATGGTTTTCGCCCAGAATTTGTCTAACTCTAATCCCCCCCTCCCGAGTCGGCCACTACTTTTGACTCCACCTCTGTACAAAGAAGAGGTCGGGCAGGCCAGAAAAACTTACACCAAGAGAAAAAAGATTCAGCGAATTATTAAACCCTCATCGTCTCTTCGACGTGTAGCAATGTTTGAAAGGACACAATGGTCAGAGTTATTAAAAAATTAAACACCATTCGCTATAGTTAAACTCAAATGACGACCGCGACTAACAAATAGGCCCTATTCATAAACAAAAACGATTGGATTGGGCTAAAGACCTTTTGAACTGGACAGCAGAATGGCCCAAGTCATATTCAGCGATGAGAAGAAATTCAATTTAGATGGCTCAGGTGACTGGGTCTACAACTGGAACGATAAAGAAATTTACACCAAGCTACAGCAAAGTGGTGGTTTGTTAATGGTCTGGGGAGCATTTCTCTACATTGGAGAAACTAATTTAATATTTCATAGTGGATGTATGAATGCTGTTGCTTAATAGGAGTTACTAGAAAATTTTGCTGGGTTGATAGAGTACCTGCACTGATTGTTCAATTGAAAGTGGACAGCGATAGTATGGAACAGACGTTTTATTTACAGCGTGTCTAATAGCGCGTGGAGTGGACGTTTGCTCTAAGCACAGCGTTTACACGCCATGTAATGCTCTCCACCAGTTTCTGATAGCAAGCAAACGATATTTCCCCCACTCCTCCTTCAAAGCCTGCACAAGGTGGATGCGCGTTTCCGGTTACATCGAATTCACCTCAAAGTTGTTCAATAGTATTCAGGTCTAGACCGCTGGAATTCCTGAATATTATTCTTATGACACGGCTCATTGTCGCGCTGGAACACAAATGGCCTTTCACGGAACTGCTGCCACAACGTAGGAAGCATGGAATTACGAATACTACGGGCATGCCATGTTCCCCTCGATCACAACCAACGGAGCAAGTCCAAACCAGGAGAAGCACGACCACACAATCACACCATCACCACCAAATTTCGTTTTCGGGATGACAGTCGCTCGCCTGGCCATCCCCACACCCATGTGCACCCATCGTATTGGTAGAGTGTGGAGCGTGATTCGTCGCTCCAAATGATGCTTTTCCAGCTGTCCAACGTCCAAGAACGTCGCTCTTTACACTAGGCCCTACGACGCTGGGCGTTTATAGGGGTGATGCTAGGCTTCTGGGCGGCAGCGCAACTGGTGTACCGTAAGGCATGGAGCTCCCGACGAATCGTTATGGTGCTGACAGTTGTTCACGTTGCCTGCTGAAAGTCCTGCTGGGGCCCTCCGGTCTTTATCAGTCAGCGTGCGGGCTCAACCATCTCCATGACGTCGTGTTTCCACTCCGTGATAATAGCACCCACGGTCGACTTTGACATGTTCTTTGTCACTTCTGTAGCTCGCACACTCTGGCCATTGATGTGGCAGCCACGTTGAAAATCTCTCAGCTGCTTTGATGGTGGCATTTCACCTCAGCACGTGGTAAGACACCAAATGACTCCAACTACACATAATCTTGCTGTTTTATTTTTTTATTATGAGCCCGAGGGGAGCCAGTATGGTCAAAAATCTGACCGACAAAGAAGGCTTCCCAGGGCCAAGTACATTAAAATAAATTACCCAAATCGGGGTAAAAAACTATAAATACAAAACAACTAAGGCAAACGTAAAACAAAGTATACAAACTAGACTGCAAACAGACAAAAGTTATCAGACAAGACTGTTAACAAAATAAACATTTACGATTACTTATCGAAGAATACTACAAATCAAAAGAAACCAAGTTAAACTGGCAATACTACTAGTGTTGCTGAACAGTAACGGACAAAATAAAAAAAGATAAAAATAAATAATAGAAAAAAAAACCCAAAGTAATAGTAATGTCATCGATCTATATTTAAAACCGAATAACCAATGATAAATGGGAAACAGAAAGCTTTAAAAGTTTATAATAAACTGAAAAAACCGGTATTGAACGTAGCTCGCGCAGTAAAAGAGCCCGACATCATACACTGGTGGCCAAAAGTTTGGACCAACCAGCAATGTCAAGAAAAACTGAATTTATATGAAAACTGTTTCACACTTACAACTCTAAGTAAATATGAAACAACATTCAGGGAAGAAACAAATTTATATCTACGCTGTTGATTTCTTATTAACTAAGATCAAAATAAGACTGGCCAAAAGTTTGGACCACATTTGTATAACATAAATGGAAAAAAAGTATTACATCATTAACTAATGAATTATTTTGATATTTGAGATCATTTTGACTCTACAATATTTGACAAACGACCTGAAATAGAATTAAATAAGCTTTTAATAACATTTGGCTTAACAGCTTTCTGAATGGCTGCTATTAGTTGTTCTCGAGATTTGTACTGAGTGTTTTGGTAAATTTTTTGTTCCGTGAGATGCCACACATTCTCAATAATATTGAGATCTCGATTTCGAGCAGAACAAGCAAAAGTGGAAATGTTGTTGCTCTCAAAATAGGCTTTCATAACTCGTGCTGTATAGATTGCAGGACTGTCCTGCTGCTAAATCCGTGGTTTATGCTTAAACTAGACTTTGCACAAAGGGATGAACAGGTTGTGAAGATCATCTTTATATAGAGCTGTTGTGCAATGTCCATCTGTAATGTGAATCTTCAATGTTCCATTGCTTCCAGTGGCACCCAGAATCATCACTCCACTACCACCCATTTGCTGCTTAATTCGCAGTGGAACAAGTGTTTCTTTATCACGAAGCTCTTCATAAGAAGCAATATTATCAGGGCCATCCAAACGGATTCGTTTTTCATCAGAAAACACAACCAAGCGGAAGTCTGAGTTTTCACGCAGATGTGTCTTAGCAAACTCCAGTCTCTCCTGCATGCGTTTCTGTGTTAGTGGCAACTTTTTGGGTATAATTTCACAGGCAAAGTTCTGAGCACGTAGTTCGCTGCGAATTGTTCTTCTTGAGGCAGCATGTTGCAGATTAAGTTTGACTTGTGTGGTGTTGACTACATGCCCAGATGTAATATCATGTCTAACATGTCTCTTAATTCTTGATTTGTCTCTTCGCGTCAGTGCACAAGGTCGTCCTACTTCCGTCCTATTTTCCAATTAACATTTTTAACAATTCTGATAAAGATTTGTAGTTCACACGGGAGATTTCAGCAACTTTTTGAAGTTTGTAAATTACTTGTTAAAATTTCTAATTCGCTCTCATTGGCCTTCAGCTAACATTGTACAATACATAATAATGGTTTTAGTGCTCACCACACGACACGATGACTTGTAATATGCAAATTATTTGCATGTTTGTGATGTTGGTCCAAACCTTTGGCCAGTCTAATTTTGATTTAAGGTAATAAAAAAGCAACAACTCAGAAATAAATTTGTTTCTTCGCTGAATATTGTTTCATATTTACTTAGAGTTGTAGGTGTAAAATATTTTTAGTATAAATTCATTTTTCTTGATTTGGCTGGTTGGCCACCAGTGTATGCCTACATATGAAAGACAACGACGGCGGTAATTATGTTTGACTGACGGAATATTTTGATCATTAGACGCTCTAATTGGATATCGATGATTATCTGCATTAACGGCTAACTTAATAGAGACTGTAAAAGTTGAGTTAGCAGCTTTAAATACAAAAGCGCAGACACAAACTAGAAATTACTGATGGACGGTAAGAATGCGAAATTCGCTAAAATATCGAGACACCGATGAAAGTTTAGGAATTCTGAGAAGAGTTCGGAGGAACCATTTCCGCAATTTGAATATACGTGTTAGGTTCCATGAAGTGGAAGATCCACAGAAAATTATCCTGGCGCACAAAAGAATTTTAGGAGGCAAATAACATAATCTAGAAGATAATATCTTGTTTTGTATTCAAATTAATTAGTAATGAATATAACGAATATTACGAATGTAATTAATAATGATTATAACAAATTATTGCCCTAATTTGCATTGGTGGATCCACTACGGCAGGTGTCCACTTGAGCAATTCCAGCAGGACAACGCTCCGATACATGTAGCAGGATCCACTGAGAAATTTGTTTTAGAAAACGGATTTCAAGTAAATAGATTGGCCACCCGTCGCTCCCTATCTTAATCCGATGGGGAATCTCTAAACGCATCCTTCTCCTCTTTTTTATGCAAGTGTAAAGCAATGCAGTTCTCGTGCTGAATTAAAAGCTGCCATCATCTCCGGATGGGAAGAACTTGAACAAAATCACTGTCTTGCAGTCTCTTCATTAATTTAAAACAAATAAAATGCTTTTCACTGTTACAGATGCAAGTTTGTAAACAACAATTAATTCAATGTGTATGATATAATAATGATAATTTCCACATGTTCACATAAATATGAGACGCACCCTAATATTTTAAAATTTCTTGATAACTTACTCGTGCTTGACCGTTCGCTGTTTTAATGTTAAGTTTATAGCTCGCAATGCTGTAAAAGAATAATACAGAGTAAGAAACTGCACTTATAACTTACGAGGGGTAGTCATAAAGTTTTAATTATCTCGAAAAAATAAAGTTACGTAATTAATTTTTTGTTTGTATGTGAATATATATCAGCAGTCCTAGTACATAGTGAAATCCCCACTCCACAGTACCATAGAATGCCGCTAGAGGGACCAAATCAAAATGGTGCAGCCCATTGATAAAATGGAGTATCGTGCGGTGAATCGTTTTCTGCATTTGAAAGGGGAACAAGTCTGTAACAATCCATGCTGAGTTGGTGGAACTCTACAGCAACACTGTACCATCATATGACACAGCGGTTAGGTGGTGCAGATACTTCCAGTGTGGACAAACAAGACTGAATGACAAACAACAAAGTGACAGACCATCTTCCATGAAGAACTGAGAATCGCAAGAGAAGTGGAGGCTCTAGCGCTCAAAAATCGGCGTATCACAATCGAGACGATAGTGGAAAAAAGTGAAAATCAGTCATGGGTCAGTTTTCAACATCTTGCTGCTGTCCAAGGGGATCCTTTTGCTCCACGATAACGCCCCAGCTCATTCTGCACAGGACATACTCACACATGCTGCTTCTTTGGGCTATCAAATTTTACCTCACCCCCTGTATTCTCCTGACATGGCTCCCAATGACTTCTTCCTCTTTCCTCGGATGAAGAAACCATTGCGTGGCAGGCATTTCCAGAATGACGACGAGGTGATTTTCGAGGTTGAACATTTCCTGAACAGCCAAATTGCAGACTTCTACAACAAAGGTCTCCGCCAAATCATCCACGGTAGGGAAAAATGTGTCGCATTGAAGGGTGAATATGTAGAGGACTAACACCATCACCAAGTTTCATGGTCACAGCTTGATTTTTTCGAAGTGATAATTAAAACTTTATGACTGCCCCTCGTAAACCTGCAAAGTGTGTCTTAAGCGTTCAATGAATATTAAATAAAAACAACAAAGCAGAATGCACAGAAGTATGGCCGTTATTGCTCTTCGTTGTACTGACCATCAGATACAACACACAATTAACAATTTTCATAAGGCTTCTAAAAACTGTTGAAAAAGTTTTATTTGGTAATCGCTTTGAGTGCTGATGTCAGGCGGCCTGAATTTCCAAGACTGTAACGAGTTCCTGTTTGATGGTCGACCCGAAAGCGGTCTGTCTTTCACGGATTCCTTATCGTACGAAAGTGCACAAAGCACATTTGGCTTCACATCAACATGCCCAATTACTTTAGAGAGTCATGGATTTTACCAATTTGTAAAAAAAAAATAGTTGCGTCATTGTTTTCTTACTGTTTGAAAGGCATTTCTCATGCAGATTGCGCTCGAATGATTGCGGTGGCAATGGTCTAGTGACCTTTCACTCCACCACAGGAAGTCCGTCTAGACATGTGCGTGTACAAGCTGGAGCTCATCTTAAGCCTTGCATTCAAGATATCCGAATATTCATCTAATTTTTGAAACATACCACGTATTTCAGTATCATTTTTTAATACACAGGTTACTAAACATAATTATTATCATTAATGTATATTTGACTAATTCTAAATTTATATCTAAAAGAGGAATGATTGTTAATAACGACCTTGGGTGCAATCGCAATTTCTATTCTTGGAGACTACATCACATCCCCATTCCTCTCGATAAGCCTCAAATATACGTGATCCATTTTACCCATTTTCATAATGGCTGAATTCAAATTCTGAATCGAACCGCATAACTGGAACGGCATGGCATCAGGCCAATTTCAAAGCTTCACCGTTGCCTGCTTCCGAGTTCCCCTTTAAGACGAAGTCGCTCGAGCGAAAGAGCGGAAGGGAATTCGGTTCAGTGATTGGAGGAGAAGATTTGCATAATTAGTAAAGCAGCCTCCGGAGCAGGTAGAAAGGCGACGGCGGAAAATCTCGAGAGAGGGAATGCATGTTTCCCGAGAAGAGTAAGAAGGAAGCCCGCTTGCCATGGAATAAGAGGGACAATGTTGAGTAGCCTAAAGGAGCCGTGTAGCCCTGACACACCGATGCTAAGGACAGTAATTATTTGTCAGAGTGTTCTTCAAAACAGGGTGAGAACCGTGCATTCCTAAATCCAATATTACACTGAAGAGCCAAAACATTATGACCATCACCACTTTGGTGAATGAACTCGCCTTGATCACGTGGAGGGCACGTATTTAAGAGGGAATGGTATTTTACTGCTGCTGGAGAAGATAAGGAATCAGTCTTGCACTTAATTTTGCGAGTGATGGGAAAGGCTGCTGATGTAAGCAAATTTGATAGACGGCAAATTGTAATGGCCTGAAGAATCGGAACGAGAATCTCCGAAACTGCACGACTGGTAGGTTGTTCACGATCTGCCGCTGTTAGTATTTATGCAAAGTGGATAAATGACGGTAAAACCAGCAATAGACGCCAAGATGTTGGACGCCCACGCATCATGAAAGACAAAGGACGTCGGAGACTGTTCTGCTTGGTAAAGGAATATCGGCGCCAGACAGCTGACAGCCCAATACAATGCATGTCCCAGGGCAAGTGTTTCAGAACGCAGTTCGGCGGACACTTTGGGATATGGGCCTGCGCAACAGACGTCCCAGTCGTGTGCCTGCTGTCAACTACGCCTACAGATTGCCCAGGAATATCGAGACTGGACCATGGATAAATAGAAGAGAGTTGCCTGGTCGGATGAATCACGATTTCTTAGTCATCACGTCGATGATCGTGTCAGGGTATGTCGACTTCCAGGTGAACAGTTGGTCCCCCCTATACAGCAGGCCTTACACACGCTGGTGGTGGGGGTATTATGCTTTGGAGGACGTTCTCATGGATGGCTTTGGGACCCGTAGTTGTGGTAGAATGGACCATGAAAGCTGCAGACTATCTGAACACTGTTCTCATCTGGAAATGGACAACGCCCCATGTCACAAGGCTCGAATTGTGTTGGAGTGGCTCGAGGAGCATAAGGATGAAATCCGATTAATGTCCCGGCCACCTAACACGCCGGATATTAATCCGATAGAGCACAATTGGGATGTCATGGAGCGACAGCTCAGAGCTCAAACATCACCATGTCGAAATATCTCGACTATGCGTGACAGCTGCTTAGACATTTGGTACAACCGGTCTCCAGTCAAGAACATGCGAGTTGCAGCTGTTTTGCAGGCCAAAGTTGGCACAACGCATTATTGAGTAGGTGATCATAATGTTTTGGCTCTTCAATATTATTTTGTGGATCTGTTTTGAAGGAGGGCATGTCAGTGGCAGATCCACGATTGACATGACAAATGCAGATGACTTTCTGGAGAGACGAACGGAGCGAGCATTTATACGAGGCAGTGACGCCAAAAGCAAAAGGCGACGAATGCAAAAGAATACCTTGTCGTCTATTGGTCAAAGGCCAGGAAACCACACCGATTCGAGGTAAAGAATTTGCAAATGTTTCTAATAATTCTGCATAATAATTTTCACTATTACTGAATTCACTTTGCTAGTTGAATTAGACTCCTTTAGTGCGTAATTATTTTCAACGCCGGTGTGTTTTCTATATTGGCGTAAAATGGTGGCCATTAATTCCTGAAAATATCCGTAATCTCCCCTCCTGCAATTTATTTAAAAAGAAGCTGAAACTTTTGCTTCTCTCTTACATCCTAAATCCTAATAGTTTTTAATATTATTCTAAGTTCCCGTTTGTGTTAAATTTTTTTGATTATTTTTATTGTAATTTTAGTGCCCCAGGGACCTAACTCGTTGGTCGTTTGGCCATAAGGCCCTAGTTGGGCGCTATTGTATTAATCTGCTAAATAAATAAATAAACATAATAATCTTGTTTCTAGACGGAATCGAGTTTACTCTACTCGTACCTTCTACGGCTCGAATGCCAAGTCGGGATGATTTAAGTAGGACAGCATCAGTTGATTTGCTGGCCGCCCCGACAAAAAAACCATTGCCTTGTCCGGAACAGAGGACTCAAATGAGCAGTAGATCTGGAGCAACCAAGGCGCAGTAAAAGAGAATAAAAGGATGAATCTAGTTTAGTAATTTATTTACGTGACATGGTGAAAACACCGGGCCACATTTATAACCTCGGTCAACCCCATTCACATTCAAACGCTCGCACTATTTGTACATTCAAATTGTTCAGGCGTTTCATATTCTACCCTGAGTAGGAATAGGATGAACATAATTGATATTCGCAATTCAAAGACTTTGGTTTGAATTCTTTTTAAGCAACGGAATTTGTTTTTCAGTTCAAAAATTTTCTCTAGACAACCAAATGACGATCTATAATGAAGAACAATAATAGATCGAGAATCCTTATGAGTTATGCAAGAGATTTTAATATACTATGAGCTGAATAACTTCTAACGACAGATTTGATCTCTCAGAATGCTGTGGATAACGCACTTTCATTTTGGACACTTTAATATACTGTGGCAAAGTGTTTGAAAAAACAGCTTATCGTTCTTTTTTCTAAAAAAAGTCGTAATCAGCCATTTTATATAGGAGGATCATCATTTTGCATAAAAGAGTGGATTCTAGACGCTAACAATATTAACAGGAGATAATTACGCCAGAATCTGTGGATAACTTCGAATATCAGAATGAATAAAAAGACCACTATTCCACAAGAATTTTCTTAATTGATGGATACGTATTTCGGCAGCACTGCTGTCTTCTTCAGCATCCAACTATCGACCACGACCAGTAGAGTAAAGACGGCTCTACTGATAATGAAAGGACAATCGAACAGTGTAGTGTATCGGTATTCAAGTGGAACTTGAAGCATAGCTTCCATAATCTCACCCTTCATAATCATATTCCAAGGGAAATACACTGAGCTAGAAAAGAAGCCTGATGTACCCACAAGGGTCATCCAAAGTATGAAAGAAAATTGCCTCCTCTTGGTGGAGGAAAATTTGATTGACGACTGTCTAGACTAGAAGCAGACCACTAGTATTAGATAAAACACGACCTATGAAGTCCAGTAATCTGGAAATATGACATTATCAATGTCTTCAAAATTAATATCAAGTATATGCCTTGGATCACGATATCTCTTTCTATGTATAGGATGATTTAAAATGCCCGAGACAAGCTCGTTGCTATGATTTTCTATATTGGGCAGCATGGATTCCATGAGCCCTTGAACGTATTTGCCAATATGAGTCATGTTGAAGTCATTATAAATTGAGGAATTGCGACCAATTCTCCGATCTTTTTGCGCAATAGTCCTAAGGGTAACGTTTTGGAACGTTTGCAGTTCTTTCCACCTAGTCTTACATATTGTGGCCCAGACGGGCATACCATGGGTCAAGATAGTCCGAACAATGACCTTATAGAGTAGGAGTTTATTATCAATGTTTAGAGCACTATTCCGGCCCAGCAGAGCAATCAAGCTAAACTTGGCTCTCCTGGCCTTATTCAACGCATAAGTTGAGTGGGGAGTCCAGGTAAGTTTAGAGTCAATAACAACACCAAGATATTTATAAGTTTCAACCCAGTCCAGTTTTTTGCCATATAGTGTTAGAGAATCTAATGATCTCTTTCTCTTCTTGGAGACAAACATCGCCTTGCATTTGTCTACATTCAATTTTAGCCTCCACTTGCTAAACCAGCTTTTACACTCCTTTAGAGCCTTCTGCAGCCGCGAGACTACTACGGCTGGTTGACGAGCACAGGTCAGTATAGCAGGGTCATCTGCGTAAAAAAAGAGCATACATTTAGAAGGACTTGGAAAGTCTCGCATAAAATAATTGAATAATACTGGCCCCAGGACTGAACCCTGTGGGACACCAGCTTTTACTTCATACATAGGAGATAGACTATCTCCAACTCTGGCCTGAAAGAACCGGTTGGAGAGAAACGAGTGTATCAGAGTAATTATGTCTTGAGGAAATCCATCCATAATCATTTTAAAAATAAGACCATCATGCCAGACTTGGTCGAAGGCTTTGTGTACATCAAGAAAAACGACCCCACAGTACATAGAGAGATTAAGGGGCTCATTGATATCCGCTGCGAGCCTCCATGTTTGGAGTTGGCAGGAATGGTTTGAGCGAAAGCCAAATTGTTCATCGCGGATGAGATCGTTGGCATCACAGTGCTCAATGAATCTCTTGAGAATTGTTTTTTCCAGGATTTTGGAAATTGATGGTAACAAGCTGATGGGCTTGTAGCTAACAGGATTTGCAGGATTTTGTCCTGGCTTAGGAATGCTTAAGACAACTGATTGCTTCCAAGCATCCGGGAAGTAAGTGTTCTTCCAGCAGTCGTTAATCACTTTTGCAATATCTTGAATTTTATTTGGAGGTAAATTTTTCAAAGCAGTGTTCTTAATAGAGTCTTTACCTGGAGCTTTTCTCGTTTTTAAATTTTTAATGATGCTTAGGACTTCATTTACATCAATGCTATGTTTTGGGAATTCATTGCCGTGAATATTATAGAAGCCAGTTATGCAGGATTTTACTTTCTCGGACATATCAAGTCCTATTTGCCGACCATCAGTAGGCGTGACAAACTGTTCTGAAAGTGAACTTGCAATAAGCTGCGCTTTATCATCATCATTCGTGATGAATTTGCCATTTTGGGCTAACAGAGGTGGGATATTAATGGCTTTCTTGTTTTGCAAGGCTCGAACCATGCACCACATAGAATTATCGTGGGTCGACAGACTCTTAACTTTATCATTCCATCTGTCATTACGAAGTGCTTTTACCTCCTCGTGAACTCTTCTTGTGAGCCTATTATACTTGGTCTTAAGCCATGAATCACGAGTTCGGTACCACTGCCTTCTAACCTTATTCCTTTGCTCAATTAATTGTTTGATTTCTGGGGTGAGATCAAGGTGATCAGCTCGCTTCGACTCTAAGGGCGAAGCACTAGAGTCAATAGCTGCATTTATACGTTCAGTAAGCCTTTTCACATTGGTATCTATGTCGCTCGTACTATGTACGTTATTTAGTGGGTCGTCATCATTTTTGAGAATTTCTGTAAAAAATTTCCAGTCTTGTTTGAGCCTCAATTCTTTTTTGAGGTCAATCTTTACGTTATCAAAATTTAGTGCAACTGGTTTATGGTCTGAGGATAGATCATTGACAGTATAGATACTGAATGATTTGTAGAAGCCCTTCAACAACACAATATCAAGTACATCTCTTGAAGGAGAATGATCACAATAATATGTATCATCCACGGGCCTACTGCAATAATATCAGATTGCTTTTGCACGTAGCCATACAAAAGGACACCGTTTTGGTTATGGCATCTTGAATTCCAGTGCGAGTGCTTAGCGTTCAGGTCTCCCGCCATAATAACGGTAATATTCCCGGAAAACAGCTCGTCGAGCTCATTGGCATCCAATTTATGCTTGGGCGCATTATATAGAGCCACTAGTTTCACTTCTCCCAGTGTGGCATCAGTAATGATAGCAGAGGCAGCTTCCATTCCCATATAGTCTCGGGTTGGTTCCTCCCGATGATGAATGCCTTTCTTAATAATAATTGCTGACCCACCTGACGGGGACTTTACTGTAGTGGAAAGAATTCTGTCTTTACGATAGACACAGTAACCAGGTAGCCTGAAGTCGCGGTCTGGCCTTAAGTGTGTCTCACATAGAAATGCTATGTCTATATCCCATTGGGTTAGGAAGTTGTAAAACTCAATACGCCTCCAGGGGGACCCCCCTGGCGCTCCATATTACGCAACGAAGTTTACCTCGATTTGTAATAGAATAACATCGATCAGCCATACTGTCAGTGTTTATTCGTAAGTATTACACTCATCAGTGGCATTTTCTTGCCCAGTTCGTTTAACAAATTGCATACACTGCCAATTTTTTTATACATTTCTTGAAAATCATTCACGTTAATGCTCTTATCTTGTTTGGAGACCATTGAGGCATAGGAAATCTCCGAGGACACTTTAGCACTTTGCACTCTCCTGACTTGCGGATATTTAGGACATTTTGTGTAACTGGAGGTGTGTTGTCCATTACATCGAATACATTTTGGGGGATCTTGTCCTTTTACATTTGGGCAGTCTTTTGACTGATGATCTTAAGCGCATTTGTTACAACGGGGGGATTACGTGCAACCCATAGATACATGGCCAAATCGCAAACAATTATAGCATTGTAAAGGTTTCTTATTACCTCGAAACATTTCAACACTGAGAGCTAAAGGCCCTATGCGGGTCACATTTTTAAGTGTCTTATTGTGTTCAGTGTTTGATAACAGAACCAGAATCATGGGCATATCAATTGATCCTTTGGCTTTTTTAAGCCTAATCACTTTCTCAGGGAAGTAGTTGGCCTTTTTCAGGTCTTCATTAAAATCGTTAAGGTCATAGGTCACGTCTACATTTCGTATAACGTATTTGAGGACTTTTTCCGATTTAAGTTGATGATGCTGAATCTTTAGCACGTTATCAGCCTTAATGCCAGACACCAATTTACTATGAGTTTCCTCATCATGACACCTTATTTTGATCGTCTCTGCTCTGCCTGTGTGTACAGTAATTAGGTTAATCGCCACATGCTTTTGAATCTCGCCCAGGATTTGCTTGATTGGCTGACCGTGAGTACGTATTATGATTGGCGGAATATAGGAGCTGCTCTTGGTATTTGGCTTTTCAACAGTTTTTCGCTGTTCGGACTTGCTTTCTCGAAAAGCATCAGCGATCGTATCATTTATATCAACAACATCCTTAATGTTGTCAATTTTCAACCCTTTTTTAGCCTTTTTAGATTTTGCAGGTATCCATTTATCCGTATCATTGTATAGCCGTTTGCGATTTGTACTAATCGGGTCGTTGCCATCGTTATCGTTACTCCCTAAGCCGGAGGGGATAATTTCCATAGGCTGAGGATTCACACTCTCTGTTTCACAAGAGTCTCTTAGATAGTCAGAAGTTACACCAGTAGGCTGATTACCTTTCATTGACAGAGCAGAGAATTGATCTTTGAGGAACTGCTCTAACTTATTAAAGTTCTTGTTGGCTTCATTGCGTGCTGCAGATATTTCAGCATTCATATTAGCAATTTTATCGTGGATTTCAGTTATGTTCCCTTTTAGTGACTCGACTTTTCCTTGTAAAATATCATACTTAGTGCACATTTCTTGGCGCAAACCCTCTAGCTTATCCTTAATTAAAGGATACATCCTTTCACTTATATAAGGAGAATCAGCCAATGAGAGAATAGCACTATTCTAACTCAATGGGCCTTCTTATACCGTGGCCAATAGTAAACGGACAAGTACAGAGTGACCACCAACTGGATAGAACCAGTTGATACAGTGAGTAACAGCAGCAAAACATTACAATTACAGCTTGATTACAAAATTTCGGATATAAGAGCTTAAGGTTAAACATTATTACGAAATCATAGACAATAGCGAAAAAACTGTTTTAAACTAAAGAAACTAAATCACAATAAGAATTGAATTTTATAATAAATAACAAGTAACGTTAGAATTTCCTTCGGTGGTTCAGGAGGGTCTAGGCACTATTGGTAGCATCTTCTTGGTTTTGGAAATTTTATTAGGTTTGCGATAGGCATCAGGTGGGCTACGTTGAGCGGTCCGGCGTCGCTGTTGAGGAGTACTTCTGGTGTTTCTTTGCTGATGGCGTAACTTTCTAGGAAGTTAAGCAGTTGTGGGTTGCCTGTGCTGTGGAGGATCGAAAATCTGTCTCTGTTGTAGTCGTGTCCGCTATCTAGAATGTAGTCCGAGAATCTAGAGATTCCTGTTCTCCCTTTCTTTATATAGTTGGGGTGTTCTTTTATCCTTGTGTCTATGGCTCTGCGTGATTGACCATAGTAAACAGCATCACACGTGCCACATTGCAGTCGGTATACTCCTGGACTTTCTTCTCCGGTATGGTGTCTTTTGGGTTCCCTAATCTTCTTCTTAGGGTGTTCTGGCTTCTGTAGATAGGTTCTAATCCAAACCTCCGAGCTATTTTAGCTAATCCTATATTTAATCACTTGATTAAATTAAAATAAATTCTTGTGGAATAGTGGTCTTTTTATTCATTCTGATATTCTAACAATATTGATTCAGTCACCCAGATTTTGCAGTTTTGCATGCTAGCATCTGCAGGTTTCCTTGCGTGCATCAATCTACAAAATGTTTTTCAGCAAGAAATTACACCACAAAACTTCGGACGGGATACTAATCAAATATTTTGTAACTTATAATGTTCTTGGTTTATTTTATTGAAATTACGCCATTTGCTCCCCTATTGGGAAGTTTATGAAATATTTTCTCTTGCCAAAGATAATTGCATTCCTCAGAAGCCATGCATTCTCAAGTAATTTTGAAGTCATTCTGATCAATAATTCATACCGCAGAGCCTTTTGAGATATGAACTTTATACTCATCCTGTAAAAATGAAAAGGTGTTTATTCCCTATGCAATTCGTTTCCATGAAACAGTGCAAGTAAATTTTGCATGCTATGCCCTATCATCCTGGAAAACCTCTAGACAGGATTTTAGAAGTAGAAGTCGAGAAAATTCGAAATTAAGGATTTTGAATTTGCGATCACATTGTTTGCGATACTTATTGTAAATACTGCGAAAAGATGACAATTCTCAGACTCTCGTGATTCCTTTGGAGTTTTTTGTAAACGTTTTAAAGAACAAATGATTTATATTTACTAATTGTAACATTTGCTTTATTATGAACTTTAGCATAAAAGCTACTTATAAGAATGCGCCCTTAATTTGTACGTTTATCCGGCCAGCCGGCCCCCGTTTGCACGATAACTTGAAAACGAATTAACTTTTTCAAATTCCGTTTTCAGAAATATGACCATCAGAGTTTTAGCTCGGCCGTATCAACTTTCCAGAATTTTTCGTGGACCCCTTCAAGTCTAATTCACGTGATAAAACAGTGAGTGTAAAGAATACAAAGATAATGACATGTCATATAACAATAGATGTGTCAAGAAGGAATATCGCGTGAAATCGATTTGTCGACGCACGATTGCTCAAATGCTCAGAATCTGTTTTCTTAAGTAGCGGAGGAATGGAGCTATTTATTGGTTTTATAATGTTAGTCCGTCCCTTTCATAATTTATACATTTTTTGAGGTAGAAGGTTGAAATTCGAATGCAGCTTACTATGGGCATATCCATCTGCAATTTTCAGCTTGGTTTTGATTGGTATACTGGGGTCGGAATTACGGGGGTGGGATTCAGAGAGGGCAACATATCTATGTGCTATTTAGATATGTTTAGGCGTGAAATTCAGTATCCAGTTTTCGTCTAGGCAAGATCTACATTACTATGAAATTTAGGCCCAATTGTTCCAGCGAGGTCGGATTTGCGGGAGTGGGATTAAAGTGTGGTTTCCACATCACCGGAATCACGCCAGAACGGAACCCTAACGGAAAATTTTTATGATGTCACTTCCTTTCTATTCCGTTTTTGATCACCAGAATTTTGATGGAAAGTTTGGTTGAAGAAAAATTTCCATTCCGTTTCGCCACAGAACGGAAAACCAATCAAAAGGCAGCATCGCCATGACGTCATCGCGTTGGCTTCGCTGCTGTCGGTCTGGCGCTTCGCCGCCATTATTGTCTCTATTGAATCGAGTCTGCATTCCCTCCATCTCCCTTGGCGAACTTCGAAGAATATGGCTAAAAATAAAAAGAGTATTGAAAAGAAGCTGCTCTGCATTCACCTGGATGAGTTTCCAAGGGAAAAAAAACTTCATAAAAGTTTATCACCAGTGTTATTTGTTTATAAATACCTAAATTTTGATACCAAATTCGAGTGTATTGTTGTAGCATAGCGGTATGTTGCAGGAGTCCTATTTTGCAGGTACGGGTTCGAATCCCGCCCTAGTAAATTTTTTTTTTTTTCTTCCTATATTAATTTTAATATGTACGGAAGTTAGTAATCCATTTTGTAATTATAATCTCAATCGCATGCCATTATAGTCATTAGAGTTTGGCAGTAGATAATCTAAGTTCCTAATAAAATTTGTGCATGGTGAAAGCAGTATTTATGTTTTGTCTGATTATAAGAAAAATATAATCCCTAAAGTTTAAAAAAATTATAAAAATAATTAAATGTGGATAATTAAACTCATTAGACTCCCTCTAAATGCTCATTTATCGCTGTGGATTATATTTTATCAAAATGATATTTTATTAAGAGCCTGTCGGATTTCAAAGCCAAACACCTCGAAATTTAGAAGAGATAGCTCATAGCAAAGGTTGCGTTTTGTTGGGGTTGGTCGTCTATTTTATATTTGGAGTTGCAGGGATACCAGTAGAACAGTAAATTGACTATATTTCGTTCTAATTTTGCGACATACTTTTCTGTTAATGTGGAACAGCTCATGCCACCAGAATATAAAACTGATCATTCTTACCGGAAAATTTCCGTTATGATTTTCTGATTCCAGTTTCTGGTGATGTGGAAACCACGCTTTAACCCTACTCCGGCAGCGGGGGGGGATTTCTTTTTAATAAAGTATAAATGTATTTCTGCTTCACTGCTAAAGCTCCTCCTTGGAATGCTTACAAGATTTTATTATTAATACACATGTGGCTTGCAAATAAGTCAACTTCGAGTCAAGTGCGGTACACTGAAGCGCGAAAAGCAGCAGCAAAGACAGTATCAACAGCTAAAGCCAAGGCCAGGGAGAAGTTCGGCAAACAAGGTATTCTGGCAGACCATGCGCCGCCTCCGTGGAAAGAAGTCTCTTTCATCACAAACTATTAAGAGTACAGATGGGAGGCTTCTGAAAACGGAGGAGAGCGTGGAAGGAATACTTTGCATCTCTTCTTAATCCGGTCACAGTAACAACAGAGGCACATGAGGTGCAGCTTGGAGTGGAGAATAGTCACAGTAGTATCACTGAAGCAGAAGTCAGATGGGCAATTAAGTCCCTGAAGACTGGCAAAGCTGCAGGTGATGATGAAATCCAGTCCGAGATGTTAAAGGCCTTAAATCAGGATGGTATCCTGTGACTGACTCGAGTGTATCAGGTTGCTTGGATATCTGGACAGGCCCCTAAGCAATGGCAGACATGAATTGTGATCCCTATCTTCAAAAAGGGAGATCAGAGAGATTGCAACAACTATCGAGGCATCTCTTTGCTCAGCATTCTTAGGAATGTGTACGCTAAGTGTCTGGAGAAGAGAAGTCGGGAAATAGTCGACTCCAAACTGTCGGGGGAGCGGTGTGGTTTCCGACCTGGCCGAAGCACGATGGATCACATCTTTGCTCTAAGGCAAATCTTTGAGAAATCCTGGGAGTATGCAAAAGAGGTCTACACCTGCTTTGTGGACCTCGAAAAAGCATATGACAGAGTTCCTCGGGAGATGCTCTGGCAAGTGTTGGAGTGGATGGGCAATTACTGGTTGTCATCATGTCTCTGTACGAAAGCTCTGAGATGTGTGTCCGGATAAATGGCATTAAGTCAAGACCGTTCACCACGAGTGTTGGACTCTGCCAGGGTGCGTACTGTCGCCCCTCTTGTTCATTATCTTTATGGACTGGGTAGACAGGGGCAGCCGAGGCAATGAGCGTGTTTGTGTGGGCCTGGTGGAGAGGTTGCTCTTTGCTGACGACCTTGTCCTCCTTGGGTCTTCTCGCACGAACCTTCAGCATGCACTGGACCGGTTTGCAGCCACATGTGAAGAAGCTGGGATGAAGATTAGTGTAGCTAAAACTGAGGTTCTGGTCCTTTCAAGACAGCCTGCTCAGTGCGCTCTCCATATTAGGGGAGCCTCATTGAGACAGGTGGAGAAATTCAAGTATCTCGGGATTGCATACACGAGTGATGAACGGCAGGAGAAAGAATTGGATGCTCGGATTGGTGCAACAAGCTGTGTCAGACATTTATGAATCTAAACAACCCGCGGGTTGTCCCCCAACAGGCCGAAGCCCAACACGGGGTTTTCTTTTTATAATAAAGGACAATCACAAACATCCATGCCTCAAGCGGGATTCGAACCCGTGACTTGTTGGTTGCGAGAGCAATAAGACCTGCGCCTCAGCGCTCTCGGCCAACAAGTTTCATGAACTGTGGTAATGAAACGCGAGCTGGGTAACAAAGCCAAGCTCTCCATCTTCAAATCTATCTTTATCCCCATTCTCACCTATGGTCATGAGGCTTGGGTAATGACCGAAAGAGTGCAATCGCGGGTACAAGCGGCTGAAATGAGATTTCTTAGAGGTTTGGCAGGTGTTACCCTACTGGATATAGTGCACAGCAGCACAATAAGGGAGTCTTTAGGTGTTGATCCGCTATTTTTCTGAATTGAGAGATCTCATTTGCGCTGGTATGGCCACGTGATATGGATGCAGCAAACTGGTCTTCCTAGGCAGTTGTTATTTTCCAAGCCGGTGGGTAAGAGACCAAGGGGTCGGCCTAGAACCAGGTGGCTAGACTACGTGGAGAACCTGGGTTCGAGTCGCTTGGGTATTACCAGGGAGGACATGTGCCTGATGGCTGAAGATCGCGATCGCTGGAGATCCTCCATGGGGCTGCTGCCCCCGCGACCGTAACGGATAAGCGGGTTTGAAAAGTAAGTAGGCAAGTAAACACATGTGACAATGGGTCTCAGAAAAATTAAACTTGCAATGTCTAATTTTCTTCGGTAAATCCAATGAGTGTGAAAAATTCTTCTGAAAAAGTAGGCGAAAAAACATTTAAAAAATTATTTTTAGTTTTCCAATATGAATATTAACTCTTAATACTTTTTTGCCATTTTCATGAGTATTCATAATCACATTCACATTCATGTTTATAAACGTCATCAAAGCAAAGGGCAACATGGTTTAAGTTACACTATAAATCCTAAAATTTTAGTGCATTTATAAACTTGCATTTACTTATTGAAACGAAATGAATGTGCCGATTAATTAAACATTGTTAGGACACTGAGCTTGATAATGATAAACCTTTTTAGAGAAAAATTTTCTTACTGGCACGGTGGAAGGCAATCGCATGACACATCTTGTAAAAGTTTCTCCAAAACACCTGCAAAAAAAATTTCCATTAAATTATTTTCTATTTTATTATTTAAATTGTTTTGTTACTTAGTGATCTTTATTATTATGCACAATAAATCTAATAACCAAAAGTTTTTCAAGCATTTTGCATAGCAATAAATAGCCAATTACCTCCAGAAACAGCTTTCTGTCTCTATGCGTTAATAAATCTGTGTAATTATTTGCGCAAAGAAACCTAGCCATGTATTCGAGCAGGGCCCAGTGTGTTAGTGTTAATTTCAGGTTTGAGCATATGGGGACTAAAAATTGTCTCGTTTGAATGTTTTCCGATGGTAATCACGGTTTTTGATGGGCAAGAAGATTTTAAAGATCACCACACAAGTGTTATCACCCTACCAAACTTCGCTGGAACAAGAACAATCATCCAACGATTGCTGCTGGAAAAACTAAAGCCTCTTGCTAAGAATAACACAATAACACCGGAAAAGGTAACATTAAATAGATATATAGGGTCGGACACATTAATATGACCACCTGCTAGTATTCGGAATATCCACCTTTGGCGGCAAGCACAGCAGCTACTCGATGTGGCAGAGTGTCAATAAGTCCTCGAGAGATAGTTGCAGGTATCTGGGACCATTCGGCGATCAGTGCAGCCCGTAATTTCATCACCGTGCGTGGTGGAGGGTCCAGCTTGCAGACATGGCGATCGAGATGGTCCCACAAATGTTCAATGGGGTTGAGGTCCGGGGAGTTTGGTGGCCATAGGAGTAGCTTGAATTTATTCTCATGCTCCTCAAACCAGTCGTGGACAATTTTGGCAGTATGGCAGGAAGCACTGTCCTGTTGAAAGGTGCCATCACCTTGAGGAAACACTGTCGACATGAAGGGGTGTACTTGGTCTGCGACGATCGTCAGATAACGAACAGCATTCAGTGTACCCTCCAGCAGTATCAGTGGACTCAGGCCATACCACAAAAACATCCCCCAAACAGTCACACCTCCACCACCAGCCTGTCGTCTGCCAACGATAGTGTCGGGATGCCTGTTCTCAGATGCTTCCTGGCGAATTCTCCATCGTTCGTCCACCCTGTTCACCAGAAAACGCGACTCGTCAGAGAAAGCAACCCTTTGCCACTCGGCCGAGGTCCAATGGTGATAGTCCATTGCGAATTGGAGGCATTTTTGGCAATGCACAGGCGTCAACATGCGTGCTGTTACCATACGGCTGCTCCAGAGCCCCAACCTCAAGAGGGATCGTTGCACTGTCTTGGTGCTGACACGCCTAGCGGCCCCACTGTTCATTTGCTGTGTCAGTTGCACAACAGTGGCACGCCGATTGGTCTTACAGTGGCACACCGATTGCGCAACAGTGGCATGCTGACCGACGCTCGCCTCTAGGATCGATGACCCGTGGGGCCCCACAGTTACCTCTTCGGTTGCTTAATACTGTATGGTTCATCCAGTCGCGGTACACCTTCACAACGGCAGCCCTAGAGCAATTCACAAAGGTGGCCGTTTCTGAAATGCTGCCACCCTTGGCCTGATAGCCAATGATGATCCCCTTTTGGAGGTCCGACAGGTCACTTGCTCTGCCCATGATGGTGACAATTGCTGTATTAACGGATGCTACTACACGTCTGCTGTTGTCAGCTTTTAATGATATGCAATGATTTTTCATCTGCATACCATGGGACATTCCAACATGTTCGATGAGAGGTGGTCATATTAATGTGACCCAACCCTGTATATTTATTGTACCGGATTGCTTTAAATGATTCATTCGATTTCAAACACTTTATTTTCCAAAGTTTTATACAGGGTGTATCATCAAAGTGTTACAAACATATATTACTTATAAAAGTGATCATAATAAGCACTAGTCCGGAAATGCATAACTGATGAGTTACAGAAGTCGACGTGGCTCATTCGCAGTGCTCACCATCGAACCCTGCTATCAATCCACCTGTGAACGAATGGTCTCAAACAATGTGAGCAATTCTGTACTTTAACTAGGCTTAATCCTGTATTGTCAGACTTGTTTAATCTGAACACCCATCGCAGCATATGGTTTCAGCATGATGGTGCGCCACCCCATTCCGAGCACGCTGTCCGGGACTATCTTGGCGAAACATTTGGTAAATGATGGATTGGGCGAGGGGGTCCAGTTGCATGGCCACCAAGGTCACCGGATTTAAACCCACTGGACTTCTTTTTGTAGTGATATTTAAAGAGCAACGTTTACGAAGTCCTGGTGGAGTCAGAAGTGGATCTTGTAGCATGGTTGGTGGCAGCCGCTGAAGGCACAAAAGACACTCCAGTGCTACTCAATAGAGGTAGGAGGCCGTCAGTTTTGTAAGGGTCCGGTTTACTTTATCTTCATTACCATAACCAAATAATTAGAAAACGAATGCACCATCCGATTACTATCGGAAAAAATGTTAATTAACTAATTACCAATTAATATTTAAACCCAATACTGAGTCTTTCTTAGTAATTCTTCCACACAAGTCCGTGTCAAGAAGGGCGAGAATAGAATGAGGAACTCAAGTTTATGATTAATGATAACAATGAAATTTATTCATAATAAAAAAAATGAATGAAAATAAAAGAAAGATGAAAATATGACTTTGCACTACTAGCTTCACTAACTTGATTAGGTATACAGTAAAGATGAATCTGCACCATACTATAATTAACCAAATATAACTAATGAGATTTTATAAAACGGAAAATATAGATCATACATACTCTTTTGACGAATCAATTAGTTTTGCTTTTTTCGGATTTGGGCTTGCTGATCTTCTGCCAATGTTTGTGCCTCAAATGGGAATCTTCGAACGTGATCGCGTCATTTTTGGGACAAAAATAACTGGATTTTACGGGAAAACTATCATTGTTTAAGTTGGGTCGCAACTATGATATCTTTCATAAAAGCCTCGGTTAACGAGCAAAATTAAAGTTATAACTTCTGCACCATGAATGCAATATAAGAAAATGAAGATTTAACTAAACGATTTTTGATGTTCCCTTCATGACAGATGCTCGTGAGCCGGACACAGATAGCAAAAGAGTGGCTATCAGTCGGATGACAAAGATCTAACCCCATCACTTACGCTTCGGTACGCCCGCACATGAGAGGGCAGGAATTGGGAAAAAGCCGCTGGTGTTCTGAATGGTGCAAGATCCCAGAGAACACTGAATCTCTGAAAATTACAAGTTCCCTCATTCGGGATGGGGTTAGGAATCAGCAATCATCAATTGATATGTCGTCAGAGATCTGGAATTTTAAGGTTCAATCATGAGGTCAAAAATGAAGCTAAAAGTTTGTTTCTGGACTCTTGAATAGGTGCCAAGTCGACTCGCAACCACCTGCAAGGGAATGGTGTTGTCGGGGAGAGGGTCATTAATCTGCTTTCTGCTGCTCTTATATGTTTTTGGGGATAAACTTTCTTCCTTAGATGCTTTAACCTCACCCCCGCGATTCGTTCTTCTTCTCCAAGTCCTCTCGCTTTCTATAAACAGTCGTAATTTATAGAGACTTCTAGCTGCCTCAAATATAAGGGTCAATCCCTAATAGCTTATCCCACAGGTCCCTTCATCGTTGTCCACGAAAAAAAGGCTGAATGCTGAGAGCATTCCAAGCTCATGCAATAAACAAACTTGATAAGAGAGGTAGACATTTCTTCAGACAAAAAAGAGATTCTAACTTACAAAAAATTATTTATCCAATTCTAGAAATTTAATAAAATAGGGATAAATTCTCCTCTGTTTCTAGTCTTTTAGTTCAATAATGCTCCAATAAACAAATCAATGGTGGTAATAAGCAGAAATAAGAATAAATTAATATTCAGAATTCTATTCTCATTTGAATAAGCATGATTATAAAGTGAAACTCCAGAATGCCCCCTTTCTTTAAGAAATGGCTTTCCTCTGAAACCATTTCTTCCCACTTCCTCATTGTCTTCAGCCTGCTTCTGCTTCAGAATGTTTGTCACAGGAGCAGTATGATTACCTTTGGACCATGATGAAAGCTATCTTACTATATATAATGGTTAATATGTGATCTTTAAAATAATTGTTATACAATAGCAAATAAGTTTGTAATATAAAATACAGGAGAGTGACTACGTAATGATTTTGGAAAATAATCAATCTTAGCTTTGGAAGAGCTTAGGAATATTCATCACAATTATGGATAACATAAACATTACTAAAAGAGGGGATTCATAATGTGTATAGTAAATATTAGATAGAATACAAGGTTCCAGTTAAAAAAATAGTAATGAATAAGATTTTCAAAAGTATAAGATAATACTTCTTAATAACCTATTTCTGGTAGGATTAGAGAATAGCAATTATTATAAGAATTAATTTCATGTGTCACATGTAATCATAACTTATTAATTAATCATAAAGGGTAATATTCAAAGTTCAGGATATTATAGTAGTTGGAATTTGTTTAAGTCCATTGTTCAAAGTACGAGGCATGTTTTTTAAGTAAGTACCGTTTTGCGATTCCGCCGCCGCAGCGCTACGGTCGGCGTTCCGCGCATGCGCGCTGGTTAACTACATCTCTTGTCTACGCACTGACGCCATTACAGTCTGATTCTTCATTGTATACGTTGTTTACTGAGTGTTTAAGATGCCTCCGACAATCGTGAGTCCCGCCGATTGTGAAGTACGGGCTGTTATACGATTTCTTAGTGCTAAAGGCGTAAAACCGAGCGATATTCATCGTGAGTTCTGTGAAGTGTACGGACAAAACATTATGGGTGATGGAATGGTAAGGAAATGGGTGAGAGCATTTAAAGATGGCCGCACAAATGTGCATGATGAAGAACGGAGTGGGCATCCTTTGCTCGTTAATGAAGATTTGGTGCAGAAAGTGGACGAAAAGGTGAGAGAAAACAGACGCTTTACAATTTCATCATTGTGCGACTGCTTTCCTCAATATTCTCGTAGTGTTTTGTATCGCATTGTGACCGAGAACTTGAATTACCGGAAATTGTGTTCACGTTGGGTTCCAAAAATGTTGACGGATTTGCACAAAACCCAACGTTTAGGCAGTTCATTGACTTTCCTTGAGCGGTACCACAATGAAGGTGAAGATTTTTTAGACCAAATTGTTACTGGTGACGAAACATGGGTGGCCTATGTCACACCAGAATCGAAACAACAATCCATGGAATGGCGACATTCATCATCACCCAAAAAAGTGAAGTTTAAGCAATCAATTTCTGCCTGGAAAATCATGTGCACAGTTTTTTGGGACAGAAAAGGAGTATTGCTAGTGGAGTTTCTGCCTCGTAATGAGACAATCAATGCAGCGTCTTATTGTGAGACATTGAACAATCTGCGTCGTGCAATCCAGAACAAAAGACGTGGCAAGTTGAGTAAGGGTATCGTTTTGCTGCATGACAATGCCCGTCCACATGTGGTTAATCGGACCAAAGATCTCATCAAATCTTTTAAATGGGAAACTCTAGATCATCCTCCATACAGCCCTGATCTGGCGCCCAGCGACTACCATTTGTTCATGCACTTGAAGAAACACCTGGGTGGTCAGCGTCTTCAAGACGATAACGAAGTCAAAACATTTGTGATACAGTGGTTAACAAGTCAGGCGGCAGAATTTTATGAGGAGGGTATTCAAAAACTGGTGCCACGTTATGACAAGTGCCTCAATATTCACGTAAATTATGTAGAAAAGTAGATTAAGGTACAGGCTTTCATGTAAAAATAAAATTATTGCGATATCTTTGCACGTCTTTTTTTAATTCCAAAACGGTACTTACTTAAAAAACATGCCTCGTAATTTAAACACACACAGTTCTTTGTTACTTTACGCAAAAGTTCGTCAAAATATAGTCCTTAAAACGTAACATTGACACCTTAAAAATTAGCAACTTGGTCAATAAAAGAATGCGAAAACTTTATTAATATTGACCTTTTGTTGCCTACATTAGGACTTAAGTAGAAATTTTAATAATGAATAAGAAAGTGAATAAGAATTTTTTAAATGCACTTTTCACAAATTTAAATCACTTGTTAACATCAGATCCATCCATCTTAAGTCACCAAATCAGTCTGCTGAATTTAATGTTCACCAATCTGTTGCACACAGTAATTAACGAACTGTCACTGGTTCATTTGTAACTGTTCACTATTACCTTCTTACCGAGTCGGGAGGAAGAAGAAAAATCAGTTCCGTTTTCATAAGTTCCTCTAAGCGTCTGAATGTCCCGCTCTATCCAGTACCTTAGAAATTGGCTGGGAGCAGAACCAACTTGGAATCCGTCTGGTGGCAACTTCCGTAGAATGGTTGTAACAGCTGAGGGTACCTGGAGGCCTGGAGAGGTATCAGTCCTTGTAGTGGGGTCATCTTTATCGTTAAAGCGCTTGGAGGTTGGTGGTCCAACGTCTACTTCGAACAGGCTGTAAAGAGAACGATCTATTTCCCCAAGTTTTATGGCCAAGCGTTCTACCAATAATAGACATAAACTTACTCTATCAACTAAACTACATATGATACGTGTTGTAACTATATGGCAAGGGAATCCTAATTCAAATCCAACAAAAATGTTTCGTGTAGCTACGTGAATTTTTAACAAAAGGGCTTTCAAATGAGAAAAGGAAAAATCTTATTTTCACTAGGATCATATGATTTGAAAAGAAGTACCAAACAACATCATAAAAATGGTTATCCATATCCTGGGAAAAAATCTTTCTAAGTGATAACAATAACCTAATAATTGTCAATCACACAATTGTCAATATAAGATCAGTTAAAGCTCATTATAATGAGTGTGTAATTTATGGGTCATGATATAGTTTCTTCACATTCATATTACCTTTCCAGAGTAACACAATATAAGTCGTGCAATTATTACGACACATACTGTCAATAAGAACTACTAGCTTCATCAAAGAAAAAAATATGTCAAAAGATCTGAATTAAAGTCATATTCAAAATTATGTCTAACGAGGTTCTTAATCTCCATAAAATGTTCATTAGAAGTTTCAATCAAAATCCGATTCCTCTTCTCAAATATATCGACAATAAGATCTCAAATATGTTCACTTGTTTCTATATGTGAAATATAACAATGTCTACGCAATAAGACAATTGAGTTCAGATAAAGTTAAGTAATCACAACATACAAACATCAATATCACTGGTACAAAGAAAATCTAATATCATAAACTCTTTCCCCAAGAACGTGATCATAGGTTCAAATAAATCTTCCACTATGACATGAGAAACATCGAATAACTATGTTATCATCCATGATAAGATTTCTGAATCTATAAACTAGATATTCACTTATCAACAATCATAAAACTTGTCAAATAATCCATTAGTGTATTCATTAGTAGATTCAAATGCTAGTTTTCTTATTTTGAATAGGTTTTTAGATTAATATTTCCAGGGTAAATACAAAATACCTAGTTTTCTCTACACAAATAAGTTCCATATTAGCAGAAAAAAAATATTCCTAAAGTGACTACCAATCGCAAGCTTGCGCATAAGAACACATGATATTTAATGTCTATAAAGAATGCAGATATATAAACAAAGTAATGTTATTTTTCCAATTATCAAAACATGTTTCGACAATATAATGTGAGTCAAAGATGTCTGAGCAAATGCTGTTATTAATAGTGTGGTTTTAACACTGAGATATCAAAATAATTGAGTTTGGAACAAGGGCAGCTGTGGGTTTAATTAATTTCAGTGTGAACATAATGGTAGACCTTAAAGACAATTATCAGTGAACCAGAACTCTAAAGACAGACTAAATGATTAATTTGCCTGTACAAATTCCTTTCTTTTTTAAGAGCAAGTTCAGTTATATACTTCCATAATGTCTCCTCTACCTCGAACTTTTTAAAGTGTTGCCTAAATTAAGCTTTTACATTTCCATCAGTGTCAAATTATTTCAATGTATCTTATATGTATTCAAAAATAAACAGCCTATTAGGATTACCCAATTGTGTTCTCATTTGTTGATAATTCTTTTTAATATCATAGCTTAATTATTTATAAGAAGAAGAGGCTTGTTACCAAGCATCAAATTCAAACAGAAAAAAAATCTAAAGTCAACTGAATCTGCTCAATGCTTTAATTATTTGTGCCACATTAATTTCATTAATCGTGTTTTTATTATTACCGTAGATTAATATTCTGCCCCTAGATGGAGCAAGAAAGTATTTATGATCAAAGTAGAAGGGTAGGTGATTGATATTAAAATAAAAGCAAAAAAATTCTTCGTGATTATATGAAGACATAAAAAAAATTTATTTAATTATTTATTTATTATATTTTTTGTCAAGAAAATTTGGTGACATCATCCAGTTTAAGTCACTATTATATTTAATTTATTTTAATTTAAATCATCTTGTTTCATTCACCAGTTATATATTTTTTTTTTCGTTTGGAAAATCGTTTTAAAAGTTTCTACCCCTATCTTAATCCCTTTCAAACACAAAAGAGAAGGTCCCTTATCTTAGTTGGGCTGACCCACTTTGACTTCCAAGGGAAAAAGGTGGATTAGTCACGTGACCTCATAACAGAATTCTTAAGTGAACACAGGAAAGGAAAAAAAATATAGCAGTTTAAATAAATTTATTGTGCTTTTTATTAGTAATTATGTGTTCTAGTTTAATCAATACTGGTTTCTGGATTTAATCAAATAAATTAGATTATCTAAAATTTTCATGGCCTCTTAATTCCACAGGTAGCTTGTGATCTATGTTATTCACTTATCATTGGTGGAAAATAAATTTTTCAGGGAAAAAATTATTTCAGAAAAATTCTGAAATTATATTTAAAATTGTAAACAGGATTTATTAGATATAATAAGAAAATTTCAGCAGTGTAGTATTAATATTTTTATTTTTCCTAATGCATCATTAATATTCACTGCGTAATCACTCTACTCGTCAGTCAGATACTATCCCATGAGGTCCCATTCAACGGTAATTAACGAAATTTTCTTTTCTTTTCGCGATTAAATAAACGCGTTTAAATAGCAGTAATGTTTATAATTATCCAGATAGTATTTAAAGTAAATTCCATATAGAATAGAATAGTTTAGATCAGGGTAAATTCAACAGTTAGATCGCTCCGGGACTAACAATTGCCGAGATCGCGTGGCTTTTCTTTGTCTAAAAAATTTATGTGAATAAAATGCTTCCCCCTATATAATTCTGTTAATATCAGGTTTGCATAATGCGTTTTATAGTTAAGATATCGTTCAATAACCTCGATTTAAGCTGTTTCTTGCTAACTTCTTTGTTTAAAATGTGCCCAAATTAAAACTTGGATTTAGTAACAAAATTTCAACTTTTAAATCGCATAAATGACTTTTAAACACTGAATATCTATTTAAGGAGGTACTTTCGCATGAATTAATGAATTATATCGTAAAAATATCGATTAAATAGGCTAAATGTTGTAACGCGTGCAAGCTAACAATATTAGTAATCTCTATTTAATTTATGCCACCCATTGCCCAAAACTGCTTAATCTGCATCAATTTTGCCTAAACATAATGTTTTCATTGTATTCAATGATTTAAAAGCAGATTTTTCTTCATAACTGGAAGCTTTGTCTGGTTTTAGCTTATCAGAAAAAATTTTTTTTCTGTAGCCATATGATTCATGCCAATGTGCCTTTTTGCCTTCATAAACGATTTCAATGCTTAGATATATGTTTAATACTTATAAATATAGCTAAAGAATTCCAATGTGGGTAGAATAAAAAAAATTTTTATAGACCTAATATTTAATAGATAGGTAAGATAAGGTTGGAATCGAAAATATTCGATGGTCTTGGGGGTTTTAGTCCTAACATACCGTATGTAATGGAAAAAACAACCTTTTAATATTCTAGTAAATGTGTAATATCATGATTAGATCATCTTATTGTAGTAATTAAAACAATGCTAAGTAGTAAGAATATTTTAAATTTTAACCCGTTTTTTCTAATTCGATTCCTATCAGAGCTTTTGTTCTCATGGATGGAAGTAGGGGGTTTTGCCCTCTGGTTATAACGATCTTGTTTAAGTGTTCTTTAGCTTAATATAATCAAATGTGTTGCCATTTATCGAACAAAACAACCAATGCTCAGACATCCAATTTATATTAAGTAATGGAAAGTATCATTAAGAAATATACTACCTTTTTGTTTATTTGTTGGACAAAGTGTAGCTGCTGTTCACAACAAGATAGCTTTGTATCTTTATACAATGTTGACAAAAGAAATGGAATTCTATTTTATCAGCTTAAAAACCCGCTAGAATTTCCTTTAACCACTAAATAAATGCAAGCTAAATTGTTTTATAGTTTTAGTGATACCTTTGAATGAAAAATCTTTATAAGCTTCCTAGTTTAAGGTAAATTTTCTCCTGCTTATGATTAAACACAAAGGAATCGAAATGATTTCAGTAGATAGATTAAATCTGTATCCAGTTTTTAATAAATTCAATACTATCTTGAATAAATGTTCCCAAATCTTAACTGGTTGTTCAAAAGTAACTCACTGAGGCTATGGACTGCTTCTACCTTATACCATTTTGACTTACTTTTACACAATGCAATGGGAAAATCAAATCAAAGGTTATTAGTTCAGTAAGTTTATCATATAAAATAAATGTGAATGTTGTTCAGTTCTAAATATACACTTAAAAAAATGGGAGGCTTCCTTTCAATGTTGCATGAAAATAAATTACTGCATTTTATAAAAATAGAGTTGCCTGTTTTGACTCTACTCTATTATACTGAATGCCATTCATGTTTAGAATGTATATTTGTTTTTCCATCCAAATAGTCTAATAAAACGAGTTCAAAAAAAAATGTTAACCAGATATCAGCACCACAACTAGATAAATGTAAAATTCTAATAACTCACTATTCCTTTCAATAAAAACTTTCTAATGCAATTTATAAGGAATATTAAGTCTTATAAATATATGTATGCATTTCTAAATCAATTCAGGGTGACTAGGGACTGGAAAAGTCAGGGGAAAAAATTTTCTTTTGTTTCCTGGATCTGGAAAAGTCAGGGAAAACCCTTTTCTTTTGTTTTCCGTATCTGGAGAAGTCAGGGAATTTATGAAATAACTTTGCTAGAGAACTTGCAAGTTACTCTAACACAAAATAGATTTAAATGTGATTTATTTTTATCAAGGTGTCTTAGAGAATAAAAGAAAATTTTCCTACGAATTTTATAGCTACTATGCATATTCCTGATCACAATTAATAATAAATCATTTGCCAACTTAAATCCTTAGAATAAAGTATCTTAAGTATTTTTGTGTCATTTAAATACTTCTTTAAGCTCGTTTCTCTTAGTGTAAAGCAGGCAAGGAAGGTATTATCAATTGTTAAGATTTTTAATTGCATTGCTGTCTCACTATGGGTTCAATTAGCATTTAAAATACCAGCTAATACAGACAAATTTGATCTATTAGTTTTTTACCATTTAGAATAATATGAGGCCAGGTTAATTTAAAATATGTAATCCTAAAGTTTCAAATGGAAGATAGGATTATTTCAGCACTTAGAATGAATAAATTATCAGTAACAAGGGTATAGAGGGCTGATTATTTCTTAAACAGTATTTTGGGGTCACAATTTGTTAGTGACATAGAATTAAAGAAAATACAAGCTAGCCTATACAAAAGCCGACGCCTTTAATGCTGATTTGACATTAAGCCCTTTATTATCCCAACCATAAAATCTGTCACTGCCTTGTTATCATTTGTAAAGGCTGTCTGTGGTGTCTGCTCTTTAGCTGACATATTCACTGTTTCTTTATGATTAGAACAGTTCATCTCAGTTCTAGTTTCGCGGATAGCATCCACTGCATGTTCCTGACGTTCTAGTACTGGCATTTCAGGTTTATTGTCTTCGGGCATTATTTCTCCCATTGACCTGCGATCACGGGATGATGCCAACAGCCACGGTAGGGGAGGAGCTGGGCCTAAACTACGCAGAAAGTAAGGTGGGTTTTCTGGTTGAGCTGCTTCTCCTCTCTCTGCACGAACGGGTGGCTCTACTGGCGGCCGTCATTCTCTCATAATTAGAAGGTGTGCTGGTTGCTTAATTGGCTGTCTTTGATCATGTCCTTCGCGCGCAATTTCTTGGCATGCAGGCTGTAAAACTGGCGGATTAATTTCGCGTCTCTCCTGTGCATTTTCAGGCATCTGAACTACGAACTCTTCCTCTACATAAATCGTTGTAGAGGTGGGGGGGGGGGGTTCTTGCTCGTTTTCCCTAACAGATCAGGGTTCAGTGAGACTTCTGGGCTCTGGGTTCCCTGTCTGGTCGCCTATTTTCGGACAGAGCCTATTTGCATGCACCAGTTTCTTTTTGCCATTTTCTAAATGTTGTATTATGAAGTTGACAGGGCTCATTTGCCCGATCATTCTATATGGCCTGTCGAAATTTGCATGTAGTTTCTTAGTCAAATCTTTCTTGATTTGAGGAATGGCCAAATAAACTAAGTCATCTACCTTAAATGAGTACGGCTTATGCCTCTTGTCATGGGAAACTTTTCGCTTAGCAGCTTGTTCAGCACTGTATTTGTTGGACGTTTCGAACGCGTGCTTAAGCCTCGCTTCTACTTCGCTGCTGTAGTTGTTTTCTGTCATAATAGGCTTTTTTTGGTGCTACTAAATCATCAAAGGGCAAGACTGGATCTCTACCAAAGAATAGCACGAAAGGGCTCTCTCCTATGGAAGAATGCGGGGTTGTATTATAACTGAATACCACGTATGGAACCCAAGAATCCCAGTTCCGCTGACTTTGATCAACATAATATTTCAGAGCTCCAATAAGGGTCCGATTCATCCTGTCTATCATTCCGTTCCCGGTCTGATGAAATGCTGTCGTGAGTAATTTTTTGTGCCTAATCGTGAACAGATTTCTTTCATCAGCTCAGAAGTGAAATTTGTTCCCCTGTCACTCAGAATCTGAATAGAGATGGAATAGCGTGTAAATATGCTTTCCACGAGCATCTTAGTAACTGTTTCTGCTTTCTGGTCAGCCATTGGAAGAGCTTCCACAAAGCGACTAAAACTACCTATTATCATTAAAATATATTTATTTCCTGAATTAGAAAGAGGAAACGGATAAAATGAGTGTTTAATGATTTAGTCGGATAAAATGCGATAAAGTGAGTGTTTTGCAGCTGGAAAATCCATTAAAGGTTGCTCTCTACGTTTCTCCTGAGGTGACCTATGCTGACAGCCATCGCACTCTGCGCAATATTTTTGAATATCTTGCCTCATGCTTGGCCAATAAAACAGTGTGATTAATTTTTTACGCATTCTTTTTGCTCTTACATGTCCAGATGTAGGAGGATGGTGAAAAACATGTAAAATATATTTAACTAGACTAGAGGTACTACTAATTGCTCCCAGATTTCTTTTTTACCCTGAGATTTTCTAATAAGATTATCTTTGTCTAAGAAGAAATTTTCTATTTTGTCTGGCCAATGTTTAGAGGGGGGGGGTGTTCGGATTTGTTCTGTAAGTACTCAATAATTTCCTTGTATAGTGCCCAATAAGAAACTATAGGTTCATACTCAGCCACAGTGGAAATGGGGACTCTAGATAGTCCATCAGCATTCTTATGGTTAATACTTCGTTTATGAATTACCTCAAACTGATAAGACTGTAGACTTAAGCTTCACCTGGCGAGACGACTGGTCGGATCCTTTAAGGAGAACAACCACCGAGTCAGCTGATGATCTGTAATTAATTTGAATGGCCCTGCATATAAATAAACTCTAAACTGCTTAACAGCATAAACAATAGCTAGACATTCACACTCAGTAACGCTATAATTAATTTCAGTCTTTTTGAGTAACCTACTATATGTAATTGGATGTTCTTTACCGCTAAATTTTTGTGAAAGTACAGCTCCCAAAGCAAATGAGCTAGCATCTGTAGAAACTAAAAATTCTTTTTCAAAGTCTGGGCTTTTTAAGACAGGTGCTGTTATTAAAGCTTGTTTCAGAGATTGGAATGCCTTCTCTACTTCCTCAGTCCAGTCAAAACTGATATCTTTCTTTGTTAGATTCGTTAATGGTTTAGCTATTGTGCTAAAAGAATCTACATGCCTTCTATAATAATTAGCAAAGGCTAAGAATGATTTACATCACGCACATTTTTTGGGCATGGGAAATTTTTAAAAGCTTCAATCTTACTAGGATCAGGAGCAATTCCTTCCTCTGAAACAAGGTGTCCCAAGAAATTACCTTTATCGTTTAAAAATTGACATTATTGGGTTTTAATTTAAAATTTACGTCTCTTAAACGCTCGTATAAATCCTTCAAACTATCCAAATGTTTATCAAATTTGTCAGTAAATATCATCCAGTCATCGAGGTAGACTAATATTCTATCCTTTAATCCTCTAATTATGAAATCTGCTGTTCTTTGCCACAACGCAGGCGCGTTACACAATCCCATAGGTAATCCATTGAATTCAAATATATTGTCGATAGTGGCAAATGCAGTTTTTTCGTTTGAATTTATTTCTAACTGAAAATAACCCTGATTAGCATCTAAAACGGAAAAAAAATTCACTTTTCCTAATTGCGATAAAGTTTCATTTATCTGTGGAAGAGGGTACCGGTCAACCTTGGTAAGAGCATTTAATTTTTGATAATCTACTACAAAACAGTAAGTTCCATCTTTCTTCTTAACCTTTTCCCAGCCAGCTATTTTCTTGAGAAAATGATTCTTCTTACAGGGGGATAGAAAATATTTTTTTAAAAATTCAATAACAGATATACTGCTTTAAAATTTTAAATTTGTGATCTTGAATATAATTGCTTTTGATTAGTAATTTTTTTGATCGGTTAAAAGTAATGTTTTTTTTTAAACAATACATTAAAATGTATAATAATATTTTCTATTTGAAAAACTTGGTTCTAATCCTTTTTTAAAAAATTACAAAAGTAATAATTTCGTATTTGAAAAAAGCCAAAATTTAGGGAGAAATCTTTTCTAAATAAAGCAAAACAAATTTTTTTAATATCTCTATTTGTTTTTTTTAATGATTTTTTATATAACTGAATGTGGAATATTTTTATTTTTTTTTTCGAAGATATACGTAATTTGTTGTTAAATGGGCCACACCTGCATGACAATAGCTAGAAAATCACATAATAGGATTTTAATCTCCTTCTTTGATAAAGCAATGATGTGGCCTTATCTAACTTCCTCATATTCTGAGAAGTGAACAATCACAAATGATATCATCAAGAAACGATCCTGACAGTAATGGTTTTAATTTTTGTGAAATAACTTATGAATAAAATGTAATTTACGAAAAAAACCCTTTTAAAAATAAATATAAGGAATCATTTTAATATAATTTAGTCATTAAATGGTTCAATTGTGCCCTGGAATTTTTTAATAAATTCGTAATTTTAGATGTTGCTAAGTTTCTCTATACCAGATACACAAGCTTTATAAAATTTCGATTATTGATTATTAATAAATTTGGGGTATATAATTTATTTGCACTTAATTATAAAGCTTTCAAGAATTCAACAAAAGCGGTTTGAAGTTTTTATCGATAATAGAAAATTTCTTATAAGCATTTTTTATAGTCATGATTTCATCCCCCCCTCCTTTGACAACACCTGTGGAAAATCATTTTTTTATTAAATTTTCTCATTTTATTTTAAAATTTGAAATGATATGCTAGTAGTATTGTGCATTTGAAAAAAAATTAAAAAAAATTAGCAATTTATCTGTAATAGAATTTTAGTTATATGCATCTAAATTTTGTAATGTGTTAAATGGAATTGACATGGCTACAAGTGGCCTGATTAGGCCACCTCCGCTGGGAAAAGGTTAACCAATAATGCTGGTGCGGACCATGGTGAGCAGCTGTAACGAATTATGCCGTTTTTCAACAAATCATCAACTAATTTATTCATGGCATCCCTTTGTGAGTAAGGAATACGGTAAGGTTGTTGTGCAATTGGTGAGGAATCCCCCGTATCAATAGTATGATATGCTAACTTACGTTTCCTAAATCAAAATCAAATTTCGAGAATACATCCGAATATGCAAATGTAACATCTTCTAAAGCTTTCCTTTTTACAGGGTCCAAATGATCTAATTTAAACATGCTCAAAATGTAGTTTCTATCAATTTTATCCTCCTGCCAACATCAGTAGTGTTATTAAATTCAACTTCCTCCTCCTCAGCTCCATAAAATTCTCCTAAAATTTTTCCTTTTTGGACTGTTAAAGTTTCACCAGAATAATTCATCAAACGAACAGGAATTGTGTTAAATTTAGAAATTTTTGCCAAAACCTTAGCGCCAAGAAGACCTATACCAATTTCTTTAGGTTCCAACACACCAATTCGATTTTTAAATGATTTACTCTTAATTTTAGCTTTGAAAACTACCTCTGAATAGGGAGGAATAGAAACGTTTCTTTTGCAGCTCACAGGAATAGCATCTATTTGTTCTTTAAGTGTAGTGACACTACAGGGGTTTCTCTTAACTCGTCCTTTCTTCCACAACCCTTCGAAAGGAATTTTATGTACTTCATGGTGCAAAATAGCATGATTAAAGTCAATTATAAACCCAAATTTGTGTAACATATCCCTTCCTAGGATTGCATGATAAGAGACATCAGTTCTACGTTTCCAAATATAGCATGTAAAATTATAATTTTGTCTCCAAAGCTGAAATCAAGTGAACAAGAACCTTCAGATACAAAATTATGTCCCGTTACTCCCACTAATTTTATTTCTGGTCTATTAACATTTTTTACTTTGTACCCATTAGCCCTTAATATGCTCAAAGTTACCTTAGATCCGCTATCAAGGAGAAATTTAATAGTGAATGGCCCTGCTTGCCCCGTAATAATTAATTCTTTAGGTCCTGAGTTATTACTCACGATTAATTGAGCAGGTTGGCTCTTTACTGTCCTCCCCTGCCCTGTCCGCAGGGGGAAGAGTTCTGAACGTTTTTTGGCTGAGTAGCATTTCCTCTACCCTGATTGATTCCAGATTGTTGATTCACAGATGTCATTCACCCCCTGAGCTCTTAGCCTTGTTCGACAAAAACATTGGGTGTGACCTTCGCGATGGCAATAATAACACTTCATTATTTTACGTTTCTGATTATAACACATATTTGCCGTGTATCCGGGTTTATGGCAGCCAAAACAATTAATATTCGTTCGCATTCCACGTACGTTGTTTCTTTCGTCTATAACTGTTAAATTCCCATGCTTTATTCTATTGTCCTGCTGTCTACGATCGCGCCTATGTGGCTCTCTTGCTATTACTCGCGTTCCTATTCTTTCAGGCAGCTGCTCTAGCGAACTTTTGTTTAATTCTCCCAATTTTAAATTTAACATTTCATCCACTTGTTTACTGATTAACGCGTTAATATCTAATTCCTTTTTATCTCCTACTAGTTCCGCATTACTTTTTTCGTACTGAATTTAGCCCATATTTTCCCGTCGCGAATCTTAGGTCAATTTCCTCCTCTTCTTCTGCATAATTAATAGCTTTTTCCAAGTTTTCCGGTTTTCTAAACAACACTGTTTTCTGTAAACTAGGTTGTAAACCCTCTAAAAAATTTTCTTTAATCTTTTCCTCTAATATCTTTCGCGAATGCTCTTTTAACATCTGCATCTTGGCCTACCCCCTCTACCTGAATCATTGTTTTCTTTCCCAGTGCCTGTGTACGTGTAGCATAGTTTCTAACAGTCTCTCCTTTTTGGTGATGACATTCGGAAAATAATCTTTCACTTCTACCCTTTGGCTCCTTGCCAAATCGCTGTATTATCTTTTTCTTTAATTCGTCATAATTGTTTATCCCTGCCATAGCCTGATCATGCCTACAATAAAACTGAGCGTTCCCTGTCAACTTGATTTTCGCTATATTTAATTTATGTTCTGGTACCCAATTACAAACTGTGCCAATTTTATCAGATTTTTGAAAAAATAATGTGGGATCCGTAGAACCATCATAATGACCCACTTCACCTGCTAAACCAAACGATGCTTGAGCCATCTTTCTTTCTCTTTTAAGATGTCAAAATTAATTTGCCACTTAATATACCCTCCTAGGTGTTCAATTTAAAATTTTTCTGATTTATGCAAATTTCAAAATACAAAGAACATTAATTCACTCTATTTAATAACTTGAATATCCTGTTGACTGCACCAATTCATGTAAGGGTCCAGTTTACTTTATCTTCATTACCATAACCAAATAATTAGAAAACGACTGCGCCATCCGATTACTATCAAAAAAAATGTTAATTAACTAATTACCAATTAATATTTACACCCAATACCAAATCTTACATAGTAATCCTTCCAAGAAGGGCGAGATAGAATGAGGGACTCAAGTTTTTGAATAATAATAACAATGAAATTTATTCATAATAAAAAAATGAATGAAAATTAAAGGAAGATTAAAATATGAGTTTGCAATACTAGCTTCACTAACTTGATTAGGTTACAGTAAAGAATAATCTGAACCATACTATAATTAACCAAATGTAACTAATGAGATTTTATAAAAAGGAAACACTTTTTCATGGCCAAAGGGAAAATATAGATCATACATACTCTTTTGACGAATCAATTGGTCTTGCTTCTTTGGGATTTGGGCTTGCTGATCTTCTGCCGATGTTTGTGCCTCAAATGGGAATCTGCGAACGTGATCGCGTCATTTTTGGGACAATAATAACTGAATTTTACAGGAAAACTAGCATTATTTAAGTTGGGTCGCAACTATATCTTTTCTTTAAAAAGCCTCGGTTAACGAGCATAATTAAAGTTATAACTTCTGCACCATGAATGGAATAAAAGAAAATGAAGATTTAACTAAACGAATTTTGATGTTCCCTTCATGACAGATGCTCGTGAGCCGGACACAGATAGCAAAAGAGTGGCTATCAGTCGGATGACAAAGATCCAACCCCGTCACTTACGCTTCGGTACGCCCGCACATGAGAGAGCAGGAATTGGGAAAAAGCCGCTGGTGTTCTGGACGGTGCAAAATCCCAGAGAACACTGAATCTCTGAAAATTACAAGTTCCCTTGTTCGGGATGGGGTTAGGAATCAACCAATCATCAATTGATATATCGTCAGAGATCTGGAATTTTGAGGTTCAATCATGAGGTTAAAAATGAAGCTAAAAGCGTGTTTCTGGACTCCTGAATAGGTGCCAAGTCGACTCGCAACCATCTGCAAGGGAATGGTGTTGTTGGGGAGAGAGTCATTTATCTGCTTTCTGCTGCTCTTAAATGTTGTTGGGGATAAACTTCCTTAGATGCTTTAACCTCTCCCCCGCGATTCGTTCTTCTTCTCTAAGTCCTCTCGCTTTCTATAAACAGTCTTAACTTATAGAGACTTCTAGCTGCCTCAAATAGAAGGGTTAATCCCTAATAGCTTATCCCACAGGACCCTTCATTGTTGTCCAGAAAAAAAAGGCTGAATGCTGAGAGCATTCCAAGCACAGGCAATAAACAAACTTGACAAGAGAGGGAGACATTTCTTCAGACAAAAAAGATTCTAACTTGCAAAAAAATTATTTATCCAATTCTAGAAATTTAATAAAATAGGGATAAATTCTCCTCTGTTTCTAGTCTTTTAGTTCAATAATGCTCCAATAAACAAATCAATGGTGGTAATAAGCAGAAATAAGAATAAATTAATATTCAGAATTCTATTCTCATTTGAATAAGCATGATTATAAACTGGAACTTCACAGTTTGAACAGCCACTGCAACTGCAGTGAAGGCTGCATGTGTTCACTTCTGTAACTCATCAGTTATGCATTTCCGGACTAATGTTTATAGGACATAAAATGCTTATTATGATCACTTGTACAGGGTTGTGCATAACCTTTTGCTAGGGGTCTGGAAAATAAACAAAACTAAATGGAATGTTCTGCGGTTGATAATCAAAAAGTACGTTTGTTTCTGCCTTTATCACATCAATATTTTGTGTGGCCACCACCTGCTTCTCGAACAGCACGCATCCGTTTCAGGTAGGAGCGGAGGAGTGTCTCAAACAGAGCAGTATCGTACTCCCATGTCCTTCAGCACAGATGTCAGGTGTCCCATTCTTTTTGCTTTCCTGTGATAATTTCTCGGGCCTACCCTCAGCAAATTCGGCATGACAGTTATCATAACCTTTCTTCCAATTGTCCGTCACCCATCTATCCGATCAGTTTAACTTGTTCGCAACCCATTTGCGATTAATAAAAGACGCACCTGCTTCCATTGCCTCTCGATATGCATTTGCACGAACTCTATCCATGAAACGCTGCTCTTCACTGTCATTTATTAAACCAGTCATATTTGTTTGATACCAAGAGACGCACAATGAACTACTCTCTGCCGAAGCGTCATAAGAGTGTGCTACAACGCTGCGGTTTAAGTCGCAGCCCCCTAGCAAAAGGTTATGCACAACCCCGTATAACAACTATAAGTTTCTAACACTTTGACTGTTACACCCTGTATATTGTAGCACCTGCTACAAATAAAGCTATGGTTTTCTTCCCCCCCCCCACCCATTCTTTATAGACTTTCAGAATTGATTTCCTACGAACTTTGAACTTTGTTTGTTGATTAGAAGGTGTAGTGATACCATTATTACGATTTAATGATTCTCTATGATGATATATTATGTTCTTGAGAAAACTTGTGATTGACGTTAGTGTGACTTTACGATTTATTACTTTTGTGAATTGAATGTACAATTTATACGTTTTATTTTACTATCATGTCCAGGAGAGAATTTTTTTCGTTTCTTCATCCTTACTTTTTGAATGTTACAAACCTCTCGTAGGATGATTTGAATAATGCAAATTTTTTATACATTAAAGAGAAATGATTAGTCATTCTTTTGCATTTACTTGTCTAAGTGAAAACATTCAATTTTATTTTGAAAAAAACGTCTGAAATGGCAACTACAACATCAATAATTCGAGTCTGCCTCTTTTCTGAATTTAAACTTGGCCATAAAGAAGCGGAGGCTCTCGTAACATTTGTACAGCATTCGGTGATGATTCTGTCACTGACTGGATGGCACAGAATTGGTTCAGAAAATTTAGAAGTGGTGATGAGCTTCTTGAAGATTCTCATGAGTGTTTGGTGGACAACAGCTGGTGTAGTCCATTATGAGCTCCAACATCCAGGACAAGCTATCACATCAGATGTGTATGTTGATTAGCTTCTACGTACACGTGAAAAATCAAGCAAAAACAGCCAGCTCTTGCGAACCATCAGGCAATAAACAAACTTGATTGAGAAATGTTACCTTATCCACCGTACTCTCCGGATATCTCTCCAACAGATTACCACCTTGTGCGATCTCTCGATAACCATTTGAGAAGCAAGTGCTTCAACACAGAAGAAGAGCTAAAACATGAACTGGGTGTAAATAAATAAATATAGACTGAAGATGACCTCCAAACATGATGTATTAGAGGCATTGGCCATGATAGTCGAGGTTCCTGGTTCGAACGCAAGTCGTAGAATTTTTCCTTCAATTTTTCGATGTGTTTTTTAACTGTAAAACTCGTGACTTTTATATAAAAGGAATTTATGATTTAGTATCTCATTAGGAGAAGTTGTTGATAATGATGAAGATTATTTCGATAAATAAAAAATTCATTTATGCATCAATCTGAGTGGCAATTAGTCTTTTTACAATTAGATCGAAGCGCTCCTTGTGTTAAATTTGGTCAAAACCGTACGGCAAACACAAGGCAGCTTAGGCTAAGGTTCAGCCATATTTTACATTCTATTTCAATATAATTTGTCAATATTTTTAAAAAATAAAGTAAAAACATAAACTAAAATAATGAATTCCCAAATTAAACATGACATACACACCTTATTTAATAAAATACAAATATACAATCAAAATTCTCCATAAGCAATAATCTTCTACAATATAAAAATTTCCTTATAAACATTATTACCTATCACTTTACCTTCATTGTTATTTGCAAAATTAACTTCATTTCCATTACATGAAAATCTCTTATGATGATTTAAGTATGGAAACGTGTAAGGCACTAAAATGTATGTTCCTGATATATGGACCTTGCATTTATTTCAACTGAATTATAGCAGCAGAAAATGTATAGAAACCTATTTTTTAAAAATACTTGGAAACAAGCATTTTGGTGGTTATAATACATGTAATCTTATGCTTGCTTGCCGTACAGTTACACGAAATTTAGTACTCTGAGGCGCTGTTGTAAATCTATGCATGCACAGTTCTAATTGTAAAAAGGCTAATTGTAATACTTGCAAAAACGAAAAAACTTCCCCCTGGACCTAATGCAATGTTTATTTCTGAAGCCCACGATTATTGCTGACCCCTGAACTTTCCTTATTGTGTTTAATGATGACTTCGACAATCTAAAAAGCGTTTGACGTCATTGTTCCTATTATAGCTACTATATTATACCGAGCAGACTCGACCGCCATTATGGAGCCCACTTGTAATAGTAATGCATGCTATAAGAACGAGAGCGCTGAGGCGCAGGTCTTATCAGTCTTGCAACCAGCAAGTCGCGGGTTCGAATCCCGCTTGGGGCATGGATGTTTGTGTTTGTCCTTTATTACAGAAACCCCGTGTTGGGCTCTGGCCCGTTGGGGGACAACCTGCGGGTTGTTCAAAATAATAATAATAATAATAATAATAATAATAATAAAATCTTTGTGAAAATGGCTAAAATTGGAAGAAATGGAAAGAGCAGTGTCAGATTAGTATATGCATTGCGATGGATGGTTATTATTACCAACATTTTGAAGAAATTTTAATATTTATATGTCAAAAGAGCATAATGTTGTCTCATCTTGTCAAGAGAGGTCCATATAAATGAAGCTAGAATAAAGCACTGTATAAAGAAAGTATGGACAATCATTGTTGCAGGCAGCCATTTTGACTCCTATTTCATTCCTATTTTTTAAGATGATTACTTAATGTTTTGCAGTAAATTTAAACTTGCAGATTGAACACATCCTTTTTGACAAAAGTTAGAGGGGAATGTGGCTCCGGAGTTTGAATTTGCTGAAAAACAAGACCAAACAAGACATCATATGAAATAGGAGTCAAAATGGCTGTCTGCAATAGTGAATTGTCCATACTTTCTTTATACAGTGCTTTAAGCTAGAAACATGTGTAATGTCGTGTAAGCAAGGGGAATACAGAACGCGAATCGCTAGATGTTTCTAGCTTCATTTATATGGCCCTCTCTTGACAACATGAGGGAACATTATGCTTTTTTTGCACGGCCCTTTACTATCTCGTAGGCCGTGCTCTTTTGACATATAAATATTGAAATTTCTTCGAAATGTTGGTAATAATAGACTTCCATCGCATATGCATATACTGATCTGACACTGCTCTTTCAATTTCTTCCAATTTCAGCTATTTTCGCAAAGATTTTAATCAGTAAGATAATCCATAATATAGCATACATTACCATAGATTAAGAAATACAGAGATGCGACAAGAGTGCATGAAAATGGGAAACCGCTGGCGTCATGATCGTGATGTCGGCGACGCTAGCGAGTCTTGTGAATTAGTTGGGCCCAAGTATCGTTCCCATAGCAAATCTGTAAACGACTCTGTAATATTTTATTAAATTATTCACCAATGTCCTTTTTACAATATAATAATTTTATTCGTGTAGAATAGAGCCGACTTTCAGCCTTTCGGATATCTTCAGTATTCATTTACAACTGATTTTTTTTTTTAATTTCTTACAATACAATTTATTAAATTTTTAAACAATATATTACTAATAATTTGCTATCTACTAACTCCATGTTATTTAAAATTTCTTGTGGAATAAATACGATGGAATTTGTAGATAGCAATTTATTATTCAACCAAATACTAAAAGAAGAGAAAAATAAAAGAAATACTAAGCAAAAACAAAAGATTAAAAGAACTATATAATTAAAACTTAATAAAAGATAATACAATACTTATTAATAAAATTACAATGTAAAATAAAATTTAAAAAAATAACTAGCAAATACTCATATTAATATCAGAAAATGCAACAATGTAATCGGAAAAATCATTGAAAATGATTATAAAAATATTGTTTAAAAATTTAAAAAATTGCATTATAATAAATTTAAAAATACAATAAAAAAATCAGTTGTAAATGAATACAGAAGATATCTGATAGGATGAAAGTCAGTTCTATTTTATACGAATAAACTTAGTGTATTGTAAAATGGACATTGGTGAATAACTTAATATATATTGTACAATACAACGTGAGTTGAATAATGATCCCTGTATTAAATGAGGAGTTGAAGAGAAGCATGAAATCGCATATCCAGAATAAATAAGTAAAATCTTGTAAACATTCCAAAGAGGATCTTTAGCAATAAAGCAGAAACAGAGTTGTACATTTATTGATAAGAAATTATCCCATCCCCCCCCCCCAGTAGGATAGGCAAATAACCAGGCGCGAAGCAGTAAGCAAAGTAAGCGTCGCATGGGGGTGCATTGTAGGATGGGGCGCCAACATAAGGTGAAAGGGCGCATATGTTAGAAGTTTCTATAGAATCGCATGGGGGCGCCAAGAAGCTAGCGCCGCCCCTGCAAATAACAGAACCTGCGGTCATCTATTTTAACCCCTTTATCTGCACTTTTAAATAAAAAAAATTGATTTTCTCGAAATTAGTATGTAGATATTGTAAAAAGCTCGTACCTTCTTTCCTTTCTCATAATTTCCGATGGAATAACATACCATATATTGCCATAGTTCTAATGACCAAGTGACTGCCATCCTTGCAACTCCGACCTACTGTAACAATTTGGCCTAAACTTCATTGTAATGTAGATCTTGCCTAGATGACTCTGGATACTGAATTTCACTCATTTACGTACCTAAATAGCACATAATGACCGTCCTTCCCCTTCATAATTTCTAGATTTTTTTAGGTAGAAGGTCAAAATTCGGAATATAGCTTACTATGGGCATGTCCACCTTTACTACTGTATTTCGTTTGGTTTTGATTGGTGCACTGGGGTCTGAATTACGGGGGTGGGATTCAGAGAGGACACTATTTAATTATATAGTTCTCGTAATCTTTTTGTTTTTGCTTAGTAATTCTTTTATTGTCTCTTCTTTTAGTATTTGGTTGAATAATAAATTTCAATCTACTAATTCCATGTTATTTAAAATTTCTTGTGGATTTCTACTAATTCCATCTCATTTAATCCACAAGAAATTTTAAATAACATGGAATTAGTAGATAGCAATTTATTAGTAATACGAGGCTCGTCCAGAAAGTAAGTTCCGTTCGGTAATAAAAACAAAACTACTACATATATATTCAAAATTTTTTCTTTACCAGATTCTATGTACCTTTAACTATTTTTCCACATAGTTTCCAAGTTTATTTAAGCACTTGTCATAGCGCTCAATGTACTTCCCCATGATCACTTCGTAGAAGCTGCCGGTGAAGAAAGTCACGCAGTTTTCACTTGTTCATCGTTGTTGAAATGTATGCTGCCAATGATCTCCTTTAGATCCCGGAACTGGTGGTAGCCACTGGATGCGAGGTCCGGACTGTAAGGCGGGTGGTCAAGTTGTTCCCAAACAAAAGATCTGATTAG
>JAHWFO010047462.1:792609-813928 GCA_023313115.1 Rhysida immarginata | reverse complement strand
AGTCCGGACCTCGCGTCCAGTGACTACCACCTGTTTCGGGAGCTAAAGGAGTTCATCGGCAGCATGCATTTCAGCGACGAAGAACAGTGAAAAATGCGTGACTTTCTTCACCGGCGGCAGCTTCTACGAAATGATCATGCGGAAGTACATTGAGCGCTATGACGAGTGCTTAAATAAACTTGGAAACTATGTGGAAAAATAGTTAAAGGTACATAGAATCTGGTAAAGAAAAAATTTTGAATATATATGTAGTAGTTTTGTTTTTATTACCGAACGGAAGTTACTTTCTGGACGAGCCTCGTATATTGTTTAAAAATTTAATAAATTGCATTGTAAGAAATTAAAAAAAAATCAGTTGTAAATGAATAATGAAGACATCCGAAAGGCTGAAAGTCGGCTCTATTCTATACGAATAAAATTATTGTATTGTGATAAGGACATTGGTGAATAATTTAATAAAATGTTACAGATTTGCTATGAGAACGATACATGGGCCCAACTAATTTCACGTGCTCCTGTCGCATCTCTGTATTTCTTAATCTATGGCATTACTATTACAAGTGGGCTCCGTAATGGCAGTCGAGTCAGCTAGTATAGTCACCGTCAGATTCAACTAACACCTCCAAAGTGAGAAAATGCAGTGAGGCAGATGGCGGCAGCTCCCGTAGACTCAACATTGAAAGGCCGTGTTAAAACAAGCATTTTTACTTATCTCGTTTTAAAACGGTTTGTTTTGTATTCGTGAAATTTTGTTTCATTTCCATTCAGATGGCGAATCAAATAGAAAAAGGTTAGCATAATTCCCTGTTTTATTAACCCTACGTGGGTGATAAAAGATTTGCTGTGGTCCGATTTAAGTCACTAGATGCATAAGATGTATAGGAATTAGCGCCTACATGTGTTATTGTTTTTATCTATTTAACTATTACAGTTACTCCCCTATCGAACTCTTGTTTGATGATTCGATTGCCTTCATACGACGCGTTGTACGATTACATGTAGTACGTACGGTTTGAACTCCCCCTACTATTCCCGTGAGAGACCCATTTCCTAGCAACTTTCTACCGTGTTTAATCAGTGTACCTCGGAAATTATTTCGCTGAAATGATAGGAGTATTCGTACAAGTACCGTACTTCTTTTTAAGTACTTGTACTTTCATTAGATGCTTCAATAACCTTCGTACGATCACCTACTTTTTAAGAATCCTACGTTTGGTCCGACCCCTGCCACATTCAGTGATGAATTCATTTATCCATTCACTTAAATTACATACATTATAGATGCTTATAATTACCTTTATTCAGTACCAGAGAAAATTCTTGATAATCCAGTATATATTTAAGATGCCAAGGGTTCCCCCCCCCCCCCATTTTCAACTTCACCATCCATTCCAAATAGAGGGCTTTGTTTCGAGCAAATGGTTTTTTTCTCGCCCATAGCCACAAGAACATCGTACCATTTTCTGTTAATAATAATAGTTTGCTTTTGCTTCAGCAGGATTTGCTGGTTAACGTTCGGTCAATTTCTACCGGTTTCGTTTTTCCCACCAAGCATTCCTGGGGCTGGCTGGCTAACTGCCTCACTGCACCACCATTAAAGCTGAAACGACAGTAGCGCCACTCGACCTTGATGGTAGTTGTCGGTGACCATATATATAGTAGCTCTAGTTCCTATCGTCCGTTTTGCTTCCGATTGGTTTGTTATGAGAAAGATGGTTAACAATGCGACCTCTCGTAACGTTTGCGGCAGTCTGATCGAAAATTTAGAAGGAGACGAAATCGGCAATGTTGACAGAAAGAAAATACTCAAAGATAAAAGGTTGAGGAAGTGACTATGCGAATAACAACTTTATTGGTGATTTCATCCAAAGAAGACTTAATTGGATCCCCCGGAGAGGACCAGGTGATGCTGTTCTAATTGTTACGCTTACAAAAAATGATTTTGTTGCTTATTTGCAGAGACTCTTGATCATATTTATTATCACTTCGACTGCGACACGTCCGAGTCTTGGGGGAAAGAAAAGGCGTCATCATCGCAACCTTGAATTGTACCGCTCGAATAGGCAGAACTTTCCTCAAGCCAAGGTAGTATAGTAGTCTAAGTCCACTTTTGGCCCGGGACCCTTACGTCGATTTTCTGTGTGAAATTATGAGCCTCAACCCCTGAATGAATAGGATTGATGAAGGAATATAAAAGCCACAGCAGTTTACTTACCTGATTGACCGGATAAAAGGAAAAGAAAAACTGAATTGAGAAATAATAACTATAATTTAGTGTTTATTAAACGTTTGAGAAATTCTTGCTGCAAGAAGAGATACTTTCTTAAGAAAGAAAACGAATTGATGATTGAAATTCAGAACTTGACCCCGCTACTTACCGTTTTTCACCCGGATTCATTGTCCGTTTAAGAAATTTTCCACCAGAACTTGGTTGAAAGATGACGTTACGTAGATTGATCGTTAGTGGGAGGGCCCAAACGCGAACACCCATCTTTTACTAATCTGTTCCCCTCCTGTCCCGTTTGAATGCTTGAATGCGAGTTCTTACCCCAGTACATAATCTGTTCAGTCCCCACTCCCTTTCATTCGATCGTCCCGTTTCCATTTCAAGTAATGAAGCTCTTACGGTGACATGATGATCGACTTGAGATTCTTGTAATTATACTTATCATGTGATACTATACCTGTCCTTGACTAGTTGAGTGTTGTTTACACGTATCCCTCGATTAAACAAGAATTTGTTACGGAACTCGTGATATAGTGCACCGACGTTGTGCTTACCTAAAAGAAAATAAGAAAAAGTAAAGTGATTATTGATTACGAAATTCGAAAAGATAATATTAATTATTCCCGATTGAAACTTTATAAACTGTCCTGGTGAGAAATAATGCAAGAGAAAACTTATAAAACTTTTACTTACCTGTGAAGAAGTTTATTGACTCTGCTAATGTCTCGCTTTATAACGTTAATTGCAATTCTTATTCGATATTCTTTTTTTACTAAAGTTCTATTTGTAATCAATCTTGGAAACCTGTTGTAATTTTACAGATTTTTTTTTTTTTGAGTTAGCCCTTGGGTTTGTCCGATTATCAAGCAACTTGAATTTGTAATTTGGAGCGAATAAATCCTGTCCTCGCTATTGATTATTAAGGGGACCCAATTCACGTATTGTAGAATTTATTGTTGTCAGATTATCTGCCTAAATTTAACAATTTGACTCCCGATTGTAATGCATATCCGCCGATCACGGGCAAAACTGATATAATTGGCACATAAACCACGAGGGTTGGGGCATAAGTCATGGCAACTAATTTTTTTTTTTAATGAGAATTCAAGCATGGGTGGAAAATGCGAAACATACAGATGAAAGAACAAGGAATGGACGAAATGTACGGACATATAACAATACGCCAACACTTTGCTTCACATGTTTATTAAGGTAGTTGACAACATTACAGGTTTCATGTTCTGGAATCATGAAGCCTGTAATGTTTCATACGTTTCATGCTTCTGGAAAATTTATTCTGGAACATGATTACAGATTTCATTTTCCAGGATAAGTAACAGAAATCAAAATAAAGAACGGCTGTTTTGATATACGAGCGTTGTTCAACTCGGGTTACATCCACCTTGCACGGCGGTTGACTGAGAACTGATTTAACATTGCTCTCTGCGCAACATCAGGAACTCGGAGCCATCTAATGTTGTAGAAACATACTAGCAGTCACAGCTTCCTTGAGACATATGACATTTTATGATACCATCCCTTAGCTCTGAGAAAAAAAAATAGTTGCCATGACTTACGCCCCAACCCTCGTATTAATATCTGTATGTGTAGCAGTTTTGAAAATACAGTGTTTTCAATTCAAATGAATCTTTCATAGTAGCTTAGTATTTTATAATCTCCAAAAGCCGTGCAACTTTTAATAATTATTCATGACTAAAAAGACCAACAAATTGCAGCTTTCCGAGATTTGATTGCGTTAGTAGAGAAATAATATTGCTTAAGAATATTATGATTGACAATCAAAGTTTTCAGTATATGAAAATAAAAAGTGTAATTCTGTTAAAAAGCAGTTGACCTGTTAGACTGGGCTGAGTCAAGTGTCTGCTTCCGTTTACATGACAACACTCTCGCTCACAGTGTGACAATCCATCAATTTATGGGCCAGAAGAAGCATAACAATTTGTGACAATTAAAGAAGATAAATAAAAATTGATATTTCCTTCACATAAGTATTATCAATTTTCAAATTGACAAGGGAAATGCAAGACCTTGTCAATGTCATACAGTGACCAAATTTGGCATACAGTTAGCAACCACAGTACTATTACCAATTTCAGGAACCGCCGTCAAGTAATATTCGAGAAAAGTACACGTAAACGTTTCGAGCATTAGTCTAACATAGGTTTATTGACAATGACAAAAATGTTTGAGAAATGACCACATTTCTCTAAAAACAATTTTTAATCACACACTTCTCCTTGAAAGAATTTGAGAAAATGGGCAAGAAAGAGCCACTCAAGGAAAGAAAATTCTCAACGGTGTGCTTTACTGCATTTAAAATGTGTTAGAAACCTCAGCCAACCTGGCCAGCTCAAGCTGACCTTGAGTGACTCTTTCTCGGCCATTTTCTCAAAATCTTTCAAGGGGAAGAGTGTGATTAAAAATTGTTTTTAGACTTATGTGGTGTTGCTCTACAAGGTAGCAATTGGAAATTTTTCTCTATCTTTAACAATTTCCGAGTAACCAAATGGATGGCCTTAAATTTGGGGGTCAAAGTCAAATTTGAGTGTGGCAATGAATTCCCCACCCCCAGTTAAACCACACCAACCCCCGAAGTTATCAGTAAATTGTAGGGTCGACGGCCAATAAGTTGAACGTTTGGGGTATTAAGCAATACAACGGCCAATTTCGAATAATCAGGTTCGTTATAAGCTACTCCGCGGGGATAACACAGGACAATTCGTTTTAATGCTAAGAATACCGTTACAAGCGACTGATCGTTTTGTGGAGTTCGAACGTCGACGCCTAGCTTATGCAATGACAATGAGTCCCAGAGTCAAACCTTAAGCAACATTGGTATACAGGGTGTTTCAAAATTATGTACAATAAATTTAGTGACATATTCTTCAGGTCAAAAGAAGACGAAAATGTTCTATAGCACTTTGTCTGGAAACGATTTGTTTACGAGTAATCCAATATCATACAGTAGGGAAGCACGGTAGTTAGCGGAAGATATTTTAGCAGTTCCAGCGTTTCGACCCAAAACTAGGTTGAGTGGTTTGTTCCATTTAAACCTACTTTAGGGTTGTTCCATTAGTTGTGTACGGTTGCTTCCATTACTGTACATCCACTAGGAATATCAATTTCAGAACGTTTGCGTGCTTTGACATACGCATTACGATTTACGTAAAAAAAAGTCATGTACACGTATTCCAGTGCAGAATACACTGACATGCAGCTAATGTATGGTCTTGCGGACGGAAATGCTGTGGAAGCAAGAAGACTCTACCAAGAACGCTTTCCGAATAGACGTTTGCCAAATAACCGAACATTTGTATCTGTCGACAGACATTTGAAGGAGCCTGGTTCCTTTGGCCGTCAAACAGGACAAGGGCGGCCTGTAGCACATTCTCCGGATGAGGAGGATGTGATAATTGACATCATACATGATGAACCACAGACAATCACCCGTCGTATTTCTTCCATGGTACACATTCCGCACTCATCTGTATGGTGCATTCTTCACCGTCAGCTTTTGCATCCATACCACCTGCAACTGGTTCAGGCACTGAACCCAACGGACTATCCACACCGACAACGATTTTGCCAATGGATACAACGTCGTCATGCTGCAGACGCTAGTTGTCTCAGCCAGATACTTTTCGCGGACGAAGCAACCTTCACCCGGACAGGAATCGTAAATTCTCACAACCAGCACCATTCGGCAGATGCTAACCCGCATGTTACCAGAGCTCGAGCGCATCAAGAGCGTTTCTCCGTGAACATTTGGTGTGGAATTGTTGGAAATAACTTATCGGTAGAAGGGTGGATCATAATACTGTTCCTATTGTTTAAACAGGTGGTGGCCTTACAGTATAACAGAGGGAATAAATGGCGAAACTAGTTGGAACTCCTGATGTCCCTCTGTTATACTGTAAGGCCACCACCTGTTTAGGAAATAACTTAATTGGCCCTTATGTGTTGCCGCCACGATTGACTGGGCGAACGTATCTTTTATTTCTGCAGAATGCATTGCCAGAATTACTGGAAGATGTTCCTCTTTTGATAATATCTAACATGTGGTTCATGCATGATGGCGCTCCAGCACATTTCAGCCATGTTGTGCGAGCACACCTTGATGCTGCATACACGAATCGCTGGATAGGTCGAAGTGGACCGATAGCCTGGCCTGCAAGATCACCCGACCTTAATCCCTTGGACTTTTTTCTGTGTGGTCATGTGAAAACGATCGTCTACAGCACAGAAGTTCCTAACATTATGGATCTGCGACAACGATTTAAAAATGCATGCCAAACCGTTCGTAATGCTGGCGATGAACTCTTCCATGACATCAGACGTTCGCTATATCGCGTAAATAAATCGTTTCCAGACAAAGTGCTAAAGAACATTTTCGTCTTCTTTTGACCTGAAGAATATGTCACTAAATTTATTGTACATAATTTTGAAACACCCTGTATATACCTAGAGTAGATAGATATTGATACCCCGCCTTCGTTTTGCCTTGAAAAGCTCGGCGAAGACGGGCATCTCAGCTAGTCTAATACTATTTTTTTATCCGTCGGTCCGTCCGTCCGAGGCCAACAAAGAAAGTTACAACAACCCGTCCGAAGCCGGGATTGTTGTGGTAAGACAATAATCAGTCATTTTATTAATTAAAATGAAAAATGTTTAATGTTGATTTTTTTTATATGCAGTTGAACAGATATTGTTGCAGAACGTTTTGAAAACCATTGATGCTCCACTTTAATTTCTTTACCCTTCAACCTGTACGGTTGACACCCGTCATGTGACGGGTGGATTGCAAGTCTATTTGCAGAGGATCATGCCATGGGTGATTTTCTAAATTCCGACGAACTCTCTACTTTCTCTGCGCTGGCGCAAAATAATATCACCATATGCACTGATTCCCTGCCAGGTAAAAAACGACAGCAACGTCCGAAGTTATCGTTAAATTGAAGGGTCGACGGTCATTAGGTTGAATGTTTTGGATATTAAACAATACAACAGCCAATTCGGAATACTTAGGTTCAATACAAGCTATAATACTCAGCGGGAATAACGCAGGCAATTCGTTTTAATACCAAGAATACCGTACCAGGCGACTGATCATTTTGTAGAGTTCAAACGTCGACAATTTCCCGTTCGCCCAGCTAATGCAATGACAGTTAACAAGTCCCAGGGTCAAAGCACTGGTATATACTTAGAGTAGATAGATACTGATATACCCTCCTTCGTTTTGCCTTGAAAAGCTCGGCGAAGACGGGCAACTCAGCTAGTATAGAATAAAGAATAACATGACAATTAACATGAAACGTTTTTAAACCCTCAAATAAACAGATCAAATTGCACACTTGGATGAAAATTTTTTAATCTGTTTATGGTGTTCTTTATATACACTGTTTAAAACTTAAATGAAATCAAAAACGCGATAAAAACAAATAAAATCTAACCATATCGGATTCGAACTCTGGTATTCGAGGCAGTAGGCAGACTTTAACGATAGAGAGAGAGAGAGAGAGACAGAGAGAGAGAGGAAGTGACGAGCACATCCCAAGCGTATCCCTGCTACCCTATTTTCATTCAGAAGAAACAGGTCCATTCTAATCTGCCTTAACTCTCAGTGCAAGTACCTGATTTTGCAACCGATCAACATCCAGTAAGCTCAGCTCCTACGGAGCAGGTAAAAACCTTTTTGCACCCGACTGTACAATGACAGTAGAAGTGATTTCTGCTGAAGATATGGGTAAACGACACGATTTAACAGCTTTTGAGCGTGGGATGATTGTTGGCGCTCGAAGCATGGAGCGAGTATCAACAAAACAGCTATTGTAATAATGAGAATGAAAACCAGGCGTTACAATTTCTATTATGTATTGCTTCAGATGGTAACCAAATTGAACATGTTCTGTAATTTTTTTGTGAAATAAAGAAAACAGTTAAGTAAAAGTGGTGATTTAGAGGTAAACGTGGTGTGTTCTCCAAATTGTCCATTCCCGCGTTTGTTGATCTTACACGGTTAAAAAGTTAAGTTATAATTGAACTCCTTAAAGATATCAAAGTTCAAATTTTACTTGAGCATCAGATTGCGCATCCTCATTTTCATATAGCATTTTATTAACAGATTGTTGAAAATGTAGATATTTGGGTGAAACACTTCAAAGTAAACACCCTATATATACATTTTTGCTTGAACGGACTTTGCACAACTTTTATGTAAAACTTGTTCGTCAAGGTCTGACAGACCAGGACGTAAAGTTTGTAAACGAGTTTTTGGGACACCCTGTATTATTAAAACTAGGGAGAAAGAGTCGTGTTCCATTTTTATCTCGCGCACGTTCTAATGATTGCTATGCAACCATTTGAAGTTTACCAAGTTAACGCAGCTTTCTCGTATCCTCCAGCTTGCACAGAATGCTTCACTTCAATCTCTCCTTTTTTACTTCGAGCATTGAACATTTTTATCTTTTCTGACATTCATTACAAGTTCTATAGCTTTAATATACTTACAAGTATGTGGCATGCAGAACATATTAGTACTGCTCAAATTCATTTCAGGCAGCGGAGGAACTGTCCCGAGAAAATATTGCGTTCTTTCCCATAACTGTTCAGCACGGCAGCTCTCCCGGCACAACTGGAATGTCAAGTAAAATTTTTTTATTTTTAACTATTGTAAACGTAACTATGAACAAACGCTGGAGATATAAGAAATACAATTACTAAGTATCATATTATCGATTCTTGTTTAAAATAATTTAATCTCTTTCTTTAAAACTTACATTCTCTTCATAAGCAGTCTCCACTGAATAAAATGTCATTTTGTATTTAAATTCATCTTTATTTTCCTGTGACACACATGATGTACGACTCCTAGTTCTGCGATGAATCAAATATTTCTAAACAGAAAAAATTATCATTCATATAGATAAATTTGATGCATCCCATGCTTAAAAAGTAGTCTTTCGAATATTTAAAAAAAAATGTTTATGATTGTTAATTAAAGATCAGTGTTTTAATGCAGCTCAATTCAAGGAAAGAAAGTTTGTCATTTTCATTCGTATCTCGACATCCATTTTAAGCGTATTATAAAAAAAAAAGTTGATTTCACATTTTTTATTTATGCGGATATTTTTGATTCGTGGAGACTCCCTCATTTTGAGAAAAAATTTCCTACGAAAAGCTTTCACCAAAGTATAACTTTATCCAAGAAAGTTTGAATGGGCGAGTCCAATTAAATTTCCAATTTCAAATGTTAGACATTGTTAATTTTATTTTGCAACAATTGAAAGCTGAAACTTAACTGGACAAAGTATAAACACCCATACAAAGCCATGCGATATACTTCTCAAAATTTTCCGAGAACAAAGTTCATAAATTTTATTATTATTGCATTTTATAAATGCTCGAATTTTACCATAAATTTTTATCGCCTTCTGGCGGTGTAGTGGTAAGACGCTAGAATTTTATTTTAAAAATACGGCGTCAGATTTATTTTAGTGAATGCAGTGGAATTGGAACTAAAACCCACAGAAGTAAAAGAGGAAAACTAATTTTACTTAATGACAGTAAATGCAAAGGAAAGTTGATAATTAATACCATTGATATCATAAATTTGAATAATATCACAAATACAATGTCAAACTTGAATTTATGCAAATAGGTAAATCCACAAGACGATAACTGCCAAATTTAACGAATTAACTTGTGTGAGATGGTCGACCTTTATAAACCTATGACGCCCAATTGATAGGGAGCCAGGCGAGATATCCCGTTGAAATCTGACACTCACACGGGCCTTAAGTACCAAATGCTGGCAGGAAAATGATTCGTCGCTTCGCTGAAGTATTTGAAGGTATACCTAAATTTGAAACTGGGTCCGTCCTAGCTGCCGTGAATTCCACCGTCATTCACTTTCGGGAAAAAAATACACAATAAGTAATTAGAAAAGCAATTAACAATTTCTAAGCCCATAAAATAATAATACGATAAAATGAAGGGGACACAATAACAATCAACTTCCCCCAAAAATATCAAGGAGCAGCTAACTTATAAATAACATTAACAAAGAGGTCTCAATACATAATGCCTAATGTTTAAATTCCACGCTGATAAGGTTGATATGAGCAAAGTGAAATAATCCGAATAAAAATCCGAGAAATATCATCGGATCAAATTGAAATTTCACAAATTAACATTGAATCCCCGTTTTTAATTCTATGTCGTGAAATCCAAAATAAATATTAACAGAGGTCTCAATATACAATGCCTCTTATTAAATTCCAGCTTTATAAAAAAAACGTGAAATGATCCAAGGTAACCTCCATTGCAGATAGGCAGGCGATTCGCAAAAATTCATCCATTGAATGTGCTATAAGAAAAAAATGTTCGTGAATAAATTAAAAGACAAACTGACGTCTTATACTTCTAATCCAAATGCTGTTAAAAGAGGCAAGCTTGAGCCAAAAACAATTAAAACTGCACCGATCATTTTCAAAGCGTAATCATAATGCGGATTACCTTTAATTGGTGTTTTTCGAAGGCCTCTTACTGTGGACTAGTGATAGAAGAACCTCTTTCCTCCTTAGCTGGCGGACTCCTCACATAACTGTTCCATCAAACTCGCTAGAATGTCACTAGCCAAGATTTCGTTAAAACACCCTGTTTTATCTAAATCCGACACCTCCATTTCTCGTTTTATTGCGGCGCTTTGTAAATCCAATATTTTACTTTTAATTTTGCCCGCCTCAGAGCTCTCATGAGCCTCTGCGACAGAGATACTTTCAGTTCATGATATCCTCGCCCCGCCTAGTTTCAGGGAGTTCGAAAAACACTGAAACCACTTAATATCTTGATGCTGCGCCTTACGATTGCTCTTGACGAAGATTTTTGTAGGGTAGCTTCTATCAACAGGACTTATATTATTTATTCCTGTCATTAGCTTTTTAAGTCTTTTTATTACCGTCAAATTTACTCTTCAGAATATTCTTTCTGATATTTACTCTTCTGACATTACTTGAATTAATGTTGCCAAGAAAAAAAACAGTTATTGATTCGATCCATATTTATTATTATATTTTTAGAAGAGTTATCCTTAACATTACTGCACTTAGCTAGCGAAAACTTACTATATCAGTGGCTCTTGGGTTCCAATGATTGTATTCTTGGAGAGTCAAAAATAAAAGGCAAAGAATACTTGACATCCTTGATACTTTTTCCATTTCTGCGTTGATGACATCTTATTGTCTGAGTCCTGTGAGCTGTCCATGAGATGTGGCTCACAACTTAACCGACGTTTCCCAAATCAGTCTAGAATACAAATCAGTATTTTCATTACTAAAATTTTTAACACTTGATTGGTCTTTTACCATTGAAGAGTTACTGTAACCAGAGTTAGTATTATTTCTTAATTTGTGTCAATCCCTACTAGTTGATTATCTTTCTGGTAAAATTGAGATTTTTGTTTCTCCAAGTAGCATTAATGCTTATTTAGCGTAACTGCACTGGAACTGTAGATCGGTGATATAAAAATGCCGATTAGATTGATGCTCTTTACGTCCTTCACCTTGATCACGTGACCCATTACTTTTCCAGAAGAACGAACTGTTCTGTCGATTGCTTTTCCGAACTGGCTTCTGAAAATCAGAACTAGCATTAACCAAACAATTAGGTGCATTATTAGCCCTTACTTTCGAAAGCTTCCCTTCAGCATGTTGATGCCTTTGCAGATTAATAGTTCCTACGAATCCTCTGTCGTCCGTGGTTTTACTCCGCTGGTACTGCTTTTTATTACTACCACTCTTTTTCACATGAAGAACAGTTCATACTCCTAAATTTTGATGTAGACTGTACCTTTTCCCATCTTCTTCGAGTAGTTCGACTATAATTTATATTAGAAAAAGCACTCCTGTTTAAACCTTCGTTTAATTTAATTCACAATATTGGTTTTTTAAAATTAATGTATTCTGCACAAGTTCGTTTATCGCACAAAAATTTTGCTTCAGTTAAGAAATTTCATCTTCCAGCGTTTTATTGTGGCGAAGTAGTCACCACATCAAGTAATGATTTTTCTATCGAAAAATGGAAGGAAAAATTATGCGACCTGGAATTTTTTTAATCACCACATGTTGACAATTGATATTAGTATTTGAGTGTTGTTTAATTCAGTTAACTGTTAGTATTATTATTAATAATAATAATAATAATAATAATAATAATAATAATAATAATAATATTATTATTATGCAATTTAGGTTACTAATATACATTGTTTTCTTTATATTAAATCTATGTAATTTTTTGCTTTGGTTACAGCAATTAATTTAAAACATACATTGTTAAGGTGGCTATGACTTAATAATATTAAAGGATAAAAGCATGATACTGTTTTTGTGAGAGGTTGCTTGTTTAAAAAAAATGGAACTGTTAAGTATAAAAGAAAAAAAAAGAATAGAGGATAAGAAAATGGGCAGCCATGAGCCCAGTTATCTCAGCAGACAGTCCTGTGAATGGAAATTCGTGTGGATACAGGAATAAGCTGCTAAACATACAGGGTGATTCCGAAAGGTAAGTCAAGAATGAAATACCATGTACAGTTTGCTCTTATGAGCTCTTGGTCTACGACGTCTCCGTCCGGGGGCAATTTAATGATACATCCCCTAACCTGTTTGGTCATAAGGGGCAGTTGGTTCCCTCCCTCCCGGCCGGTTAAACTATTTATTGGTCACAGAAAACGCGACAGTTTGCGGGTACAGTCATACGAAATAGGTGCTGTGAATGGATTGTTCATGCGTTTGAACCTGGCGGCTTCGAGGGATGCTTCACTGCAGTGCTCGCAGTTCCTTTGGGTCAACTTTGCCAAAACAAATATAGTGCAATATATCTAATGTATTTTATTGCAATCTAGAGTTATATACACTGCTGTGTAAAAAACTTGTAAACTTTTCAAACAATACAATATCGCAGAGAAAGCGAGTGCGAGAGAGAGAGAGAGAGAGACAGAGAAAGAAAGAAGCTCTCACACATCTCGAAAAACTGAAACTGCTAGTTGAACAAATGTTTTCAGGAGTATAATACTGGAGAACAATTACACAAGATGAATCAACTAAATACAAACAATACAATTACATCACACAATGTCAACTCTTATACTACTTAGAAAATTATTCCCAGATCAGACTGGAAATGACACTTAATAGAGTGGATATAAGTGGATAGAGATGCTTGTAGCTTAGCAGCTAGTCCTTGCCCGACTCAAAAGGAAGCTGACACATCTTGGGTTAACAGCTTTCCTGTCTGGTTTAACTTCGCTACATTAAAAGTAAGGCATAAAGGCCTGTCCAGTGTCTGATACTATTCCTCTCAGGCCGGTGGGCTGCAGACGGCATTGAGTTATATCTGTCGATGGCGTTATATTCGTTTATCATAAACCTTGTCCATTACCCATCTCTGTAGCATCACAATAATCTGGGATTTTATGTCCGTCCTTCTGTCTCTCTCTTTCCTTTTCTGTGGAATGCAATCTGGAAGCCGCCGTATTCGTTTAATTAAATAATGTTACTACAACTGTGCTATAAATTCACACATGTCTCGAGACATGCCATACCAATAGCCCTGAAACATATTTTTCAGTTGGTTAAAACAACTTTTGAAAAACAGACTTTCAAGAACATGCGCTTGAGAAAATGCGGATTAACCGATGGATCTATGGATACATGGATGGTTGCAGAAAGCAAAAGCGTAAAACACTCTTCAGTAATATAATATTATCCTATTCAGTTGTGATTCGCGGCTATGAATTGATTGCGTTTCACATACCATGTCTTGAGATTTTATTTCTAATCGAACCATAATGGCATTGTTAAAATTTGTAAAGGAGTTGACGGGCTTCAAACTTTTCCGAATCCTTAACTAGTGATTGTCGTATACAATATTTTTTTCATGTTTCGAGAAATTCAATTCAGAGAATACAGACAGAATCATGTATGCACGCTCTTCAGACAAATTAAAAGCAGAAAGCATCTTTTGGTACTAAGTAATCTACTTTGATGTGTTTATTATAAAGAAACTTCAGGCCTCTCTGAAGATTATGAACCTGCGATCTGTTATATAATTACGGAAATTTTTTACCTTAATTTTATTTGCTTACTAATGATAATCCTATGGCTATCTCCTTCCCATATTCTATGCGGATGATGTTAGATTCGTCCATTACTGGTGTGGTATTGGAAGGATGAATGAACAATGCAGCATAATCAGCATTTAAAGGGTGACGACTCCTTTCCTCTCTTTTGTTATTCAGTTTTAATGACAGGCCTAAAAATCAATGGAATTCACGGTTTAAAATTATCATAGAAATAAGTTATTAATTGAAGAATAATAGAGATTAACAAACGTGATCAGCCTTTCCAATGTTTAGCAAGTAGCCAGCAATACCTTATTGATTTTTTTTCAATCTATTACGAGAATACTAACAAATGAAAACTCGCATTCTTAAAATTTTGAAAAAAATAATTCAAAATATTTTTTTCTGTAATTTTCTATATAAATAAAAGGCAATATAAGTATGTTGTCCGGTTTTAAAAGGCAATTTAGAAGTAAGCTATAAAGTTAAAATTTAACACACAGCCGTGTAATACTACCACAATGATGAAAAAGAGCTAAAACTGGAGATAAGTCTCAAAAACCTAGAAATAATAAAATCTTGTAAACACTCCAAGGAGGAGCTTTAGCAGTGAAGCAGAAATACATTTATACGTTTATTAAAAAGAAATTAACCCCCCCCCCCCACCTCCCGAGTAGGATAAGGCAAGTCATCTATTTTTACCCCTTCATCTGCACTTTTTACCTCTCCCCAAGTTTTTTTTCATCAATAAATTGATTTTCTCGAACGTAATATGTAATATCACATGCCACATGTTGCCGTAGTTCTAAGGACCAAGTGACTGCCATCCCCGCAAATCCGATCCTACTGGAACAATTGGGCCTAAAGTTCATAGTAATGTAGATTTTGCCTAGAGGAATCTGGATACTGGATTTTACGCCTTTATGTACCTAAATAGCACATAGATATGTTGCCCTCTCTGAATCCCACCCCCTCAATTCCGACTCCCGTATACCAATCAAAACCAAACTAAATAGTGCAGATGGACATGCACATAGTAAGCTACATTCCGAATTTCAACCTTCTACCTCAAAAAAATGTAGAAATTATGAAGGGTGCGGACTGACATTATAAAACCAATAAGTAGCTCCATTCTTATTCTACTTACGAGGGTCAGTCAAATGAAAACCAGAAATATTTTTTTACAGCTCCTTTATTACAGACAGAGTTTGTACACTATTTTTCAATGTAGTCCCCATTTTTTCGATGCATTCCGCCATCGAGTCGGGAAGGCATGGATACCTCGGGGGAAAAAATCTTCATATAATGGAGATCTTGCTTATAGGAATCCGCATACCGAATCTCACTCCTTTATATGTATAAATACACTTAGACCTTTTGGTACCCTCTAATTTTCACCCCTAAAACTCCGACTTTAGTGGGCTAACCAAAACCAAACTAAATAGTGAAGGTGCACATACCCATAGTAAGCTACATTCCGAATTTCAACTTTCTACCTCAAAAAATGTACGAGGGTTGGGGCAAAAGTCATGGCAACTATTTTTTTTCTTGAAGATACCAGTCCGGTTGGAAAATGTGACATATACGAAAGGACAAGGTGTTAACTACATGTGTGGACAATAAATAGCACTGAAATATCGTAACACACTAATTTATTACGGTAGTGTACAGGGTAATATGGCCTTCACGGTTGCTCATCACTGATTGACAAACGTCCTTGCTGAAACTTTCCTACCCACCGTGCTAGTGTACGGTATGGTAGGGCATTATTCCCAAGGGCTTCCACTAATCCACTGTGACATTCCATCGCATTTCTCCCTCGGAGAACGGCTATTTTGATGTGCTCAACACGGGTTACTTCCATCTCGCACGACACTCACCAACTGACTGATTTCACAGCCCTCGCTGCGCTACTACCAGCTATCACAGAGCCATCTGTTGTTCTGCATACACACTATGCCTGCAGAACTTCCACACGACACGTTTGTGATCCGTTCATATATCTACAAGAAAAAAAATAGTTGCCATGACCTATGCCCCAACCCTCGTAGAAATGATGAAGGGTGATTCAAATCGTGTGTAAAATAACCAATAAATAGCTCCATTTTTTCCTACTTAATAAGCTTATACACCTTGCAATGACGAAAAAATCGCCACAAGAGGGAGACGGGTCGGTCAGCAAAAAGACTTCCGATTTTACCAGATACTCAGCATCAGCACAGCGTCCGAGCGAATTCGAGAGTGATTTAAATTTAAGAAATGCCAAATAGTTGTGCAATAGAGCATTAGAAAAATTAACGGGAAAAAAAATGCCATGGGAAAATAAATCAGCCGATTCTTTTCTGTATTTTCTACCTCTCTATGAAACGGATGACGATAGGATCAATTTGTTTTACCTCCTTGGTTAACAAATGTTGCACAAACTGTTATAATCCAAATTTTCTGTCTGAGATTCAGTTCTTTCCATTTTCACGAGATTCACAACGCCAACATGCATGGATCAATGCCGTAGATCAAAATAATTGGGTGCAAATTCTTTATTTATTAGAATTCCATCTGTCACATGACGGGTATCAACCGTACAGGTTGAAGGGTAAAGAAACGAAAGTGGAGCATCAATGGTTATCAAAACTTAATATTCTGCAACAATATACCGTTTATCTGCATAAAACATTTTTCAGTTTATTTATTTAATTCACAACAATGGCTGAGTATTATCTTACCACAACAATCCCTTGCTTTGGACCACGGTAAGCTCCCGTTAAAATCAAGCTAAAGTTTCTAGCTCCCGGTAGGGCGGGAACTCTAGTGAAAAGTGGTGCTGCATGTACAATCTGCCCAACTGCGCCTGCAGCGCCACCCTATCGGCAGACAGAAACTTTACTTTCGTATTCAGTTTCAATGAAAATTTCTATCGCAGGTTGCGGTCAGCTATAGTGCGATCTATGCGGCACCTGGCGCGATCTGTTTTCCTTAGCTTCTCGAAACAATGGAAAATGGCTGAAGCTCGATGACCATGAATATCTATAGACCGTGCTTTGGACTGATCAAGAGAATTATTATTTTTTTTCAGTTTATTAGGAGCTTTAGCATAAAATCTACTTATCAGAATGAGCCCTTGGTCTGTACGTTTATCCGGCCGTCCGTCCGGCCGGCCGCCGTTTGCACGATAACTTTTTTAAATTCTGTTTTCAGAAATATGACCATCAGAGTCTTAGCTCGACCGAATCAACTTTTCAGAATTCAAGTCGAATTCACGTGCTAAAACAGTGAGTGTAAAGAATTCAAAGATACTGGCATGTCCTATAATACTCGATTTGTCAAAAAGGAATATATTGTTATTTCCTGTTCATCTTTTAGGCATTATTGACATCGGCGCGCGCACGTGAAATCGCTTTGTCGACGCACGATTGCTCAAGTGCTCATAATCTATAAGCTTATTATTAAGTAGCGGAAGAATGGAGCTACTTATTGGTTTTATTTTACACACGATTTGAATCACCCTTCATCATTTCTACATTTTTTGAGGTAGAAGGGTGAAATTCGGAATGTAGCTTACTGTGGGCATGTGCACCTTCACTGTTTAGTTTGATTTTGATTAGCCCACTAAGGTCGAAGTTTTGGGTGTGAAAATTAGAGGGGACCAAACAGTCTAGGTGCATTTATGCATATAAAGGAGTGAAATTCGGTATACAGATTCCTATAAGCAAGATCTCCATTATATGAAGATTTTTTTTTCCCGAAGTGTCCCTATATTCCCGACGGTAGATTCAAATCGTTCAATCATTTTCCGTAAGTTAGTTATGCTCATCGGTCCTCTTCGTAACGTTTTCAATCGCCGGAATTCACGAAGGGCAGCACTTGCATTGTCGCTCTTCTGATAAAACAACTTGACTAATAACGCCCGGTCAGGCAGAGTAAGCGTCATCGTCAAGCCATTCGTTCGTGAATGATGAGAAATCCTCAGCCTTGCCTTTTATTGTCACGATTGCTCAACACGGAACGCGCTTATGCAAATGTATTCATTGTTTGCTTGAAATAAGCGCCTCCTATGGCGACTTCTGGTACTATTTTTTTTTTTTTGCAGGAATCGAAACTGCATGTTTTACTAAGTATGTACACCAAAATGTACTGCATTTGGCCTAATAGAATTCCCGATAGCGAGCTCTGAACACCTCACGGTATTTCTTGCCTACCCGGTATATGTGAATTTTAATGCTACTCTGATAAGTTACAATTTTTTGGTCCCATACAAGCCATTCACGAGGCTTCGGGACTTTTTTGTTAGATGGTTGTTTCAGATTTGTTTGTTTATTATTGAATAAAGAAACTGAATTGAATTGGACCTTTCCAAAAAAAAAAAAAAATAGAATAATTTCCGCTACTCTCCAAAGGGAGAGTTGATAGCTTCAAATTAATAAGTTGATGAATCAATACAACAACATTCAAAGTATTCAGAACCTGAATCTGAGTAATTGGCGTTAAAGACTTCCTTCTCCAAAGTCACATCTACTGGATGTACATTCGAATTTTCTGATGGGTCATTACCAGAAAAATTAAATTTAGTTTTATCATATTGGAGATCTTTTTTCATTACAAAATTTTCTAATGAAATTTAAATGTTTACTCATGTTTCCATAAAAATAGTAAACATCTTTTCTGCCTGGATATTTACCACCTATCCTCTGGACTAATTTTTTTCTCCATCCATTAACAACAGTATTGGACGCAGTTCCATCATTTTGTTTTTTTACATCCTATAATTTAGGGGGTTCGTCAGTAACAAGTGGCTCCTGATGAATTCACTTAGCGAAGCAGTCTCTGTCTACATTAGTTACAAGATTAACCCAAGAATCATCATATACAACTTTATTTGATCCAAGATGGTCAGGTGACTTTTTCGCTTTTAGGCCTTGTTATCTCGCAGGCCTCGTCTATTATTAACTGATGTTTATAAAGCATCGTCCCAATATAAAGTTTGTCTCAGTCAATGACGTATATTAAAGATAGACTCCGAAGCAATTGTTGTTACTTGAAGCAAATTGGGAAGCTCCACTGCCCAGAACTGTCATGGCCGAAAGTGAGTGAAGATGATGCAAAACACATGGGTAAACATGAGAGTAGCTGATTAATAATTCTTTCACATGCCGATCACGGAGTGATAAGTTTATCTTTTCGTTAACTTTGTATTTGAAGTATTTTATTATATTTTATAAACAATTTTTCGATCATGTTTTCAATTTCAATTTCGTTTCGATTGTCTTTCAGTTACGTATTTTCATTTTATTTACGTATTTTTGATTTATGTTTGTGGAAAATGATTCCTGATCCTTTTTCGTGTCCGTTTGTACAGTTGTACGCAGAACAACTTTGAGGAATGGATTTGAATTAATTATTCATCGGGCCCAAAATCTTCAAAAACAAACCAGCCAGACAGCTAACTATTCCACGGCTCACTTCTGCCCAGAACTGTCATAGCTCAATTTGGTTCACTTTGTTGGCGCTGTTAAAAATAGGATTCGGAGTCTATCTCTTTAATACACGTCATTGGTCTCACTATATGAAAAAAGCTGTAAGGCAGTATGGGAAAGCCGCCGTTACCAATTGTCATCTCCTTCAGATCAACCAGCACCTCCTAAAGAGAAAGCCTGTGCACGGAAACGTCATACATTGTTACATCATCATAGCAGTGCATTGTTATCCGTGTTTCTACCAATAATAAGCCCTGAATTTGCACTACTATAATGATGTAACAATGTATGACGATTTCCGTGCAGAGGCTTTCTCTTTAGGAGGTGTTGGATCAACACGCAGCCAATAAAAAAAACTGAAACCATAGTGGCTAAAATGAAACTGAAACAGTCCTCCATGTTTTTCAGCGCTATGCGTGCGCAAATGCAGACTATCAGTGTTTTTCCTTTTGTTGGAAACAGTGAACGTTGGATTGTTGCTAGCACCCAGTTGATCAGGTGACTTTTTTGCTTCCAGACCTTATCTCGTAGGCTTCGGGTAAAAAAGTAGTGAGGTGCTTTCCCACACTGCCTTGCAGCTTTTTTCATATAGTGAGACAGAGCATATCTGAGGAGCTGATGCATCATAAAAAGTACTTCTAACTGCAGCTATACTTAAACCATAATCATAGAAGGGGTAAAGCTATGCTTAAACCTTTCAGATATCCTATTCATGTTAGATAAATAAAAATTAGTTCTCATACTTTATATTCAGATTTGACATGTCAATATTCCATGCAAAATTGGACATGCAAAATTCCATGCTATTATCACTTCTGAGCCTTATTAATTTTTTACCTGTTGATCCCTCGTAAAATCCTGAGCTAAACGACTGGTTTTTCTACTAAAATCATCTATAAAACTGACAAAGTATAATACACAGATTTAGAAACTACTGGAGCTGCCCTCAATATATCACTAAGAATGAGTTCAAGCACATCTTGTGACTTAACTGGAAAATCAGAGTTAGAGCTAGTTATGTTACAAACATCACATTCGGAATTTAAACCTAAAAAAATTCTTAAATCCTCTAATATCATTACATTTTGATGTAGGGATTAGGACACTATCACTACTGTGGCCTAATCTGGAATGCCACAAATGAGAAAATTCATCCGATACATTTACACTTGGCTCTTATAAATGAAATTCAGCTTCATAAAATTTACCATTCAATATGAAAATCACCAATAATTCAGAATTGGGGGTGTAAACCATAACACAATCAAATGATTTAGTAAATGTACTACCGGCTTTACAAGGCAAATACCTGAAATCTAATTTTTCTTCATTCTTGGTACATAGCGAAAATTTTTTAATGTTACATGCATTAAGTTTCCCACTGGAACCTCTTTAATTTAAGAATATAATAGTAGATAAAGTCCTCAACTACGCGCATATTAATGAGGTGGGCGTGGTCAATTTTAATGATATGCGCGTAGA